>MCFE01000034.1:0-214711 GCA_002104905.1 Basidiobolus meristosporus CBS 931.73 | reverse complement strand
GCTGCCCTTTCTGCGTTGCAACCAATGTTTCCATCACCTGCCTCATTCCTAAAATGCGTACTTCCCCATTTAGTGCTACCCTTCTGTTCTTCTTGGCTTGGGAATGTTTTTTGCCACGTCGCGTTCTCTTTCTGGGATTTACGCATTGTCCATGCTGGTGACTGCTCTTGCCCTGCTCTAAGTGTAAAGCGCTTTGGGATCCGGAGGAAGTTCTAGCAGCCTGACAGTAGTTATTCTCAATGAATATATGTTGCCCAGATGTGCTATTGCTTCCAACCCTAGCGCACAATTGCCACCAAATCAGTTCTTACTTGAATGCTATTAGCAGCAACCAAGACGCTCAAGTCCTTTCTAGAATCTTCAAAGCTCAACTTACCTTAGGTAAGACTTCTTGCCTAACTGAAAGTCCATTGCTTACAATTGTGAGTAAGATTCAAGTACTTCACTAACTCTCGCGTCTGTGTCTGAATACCTTACAGAAGAGGTCTTCATTTTTATATAGCCCTGGGTGATTTACTGAACCCCATGAAACAGACACGGGGGCATACCCTGCGGTTTTTGTTGGAGTAGACTATTTTAGTACCAACTAACGCATGTCATCCATCCAACAAAGGCACATATCAAATCATTCATTACCGCATATTGATGAATCTTAAAACCAAATTGGCACCGCGCGGCACCAAACCTATGGTTATTCTCATCACCATATTCTAGTATTGCACTCTCATTTGTGCCTGATGAATCTCAATACCAAATTGGCACCACGCGGCACCAAACCTATGGTTATTTTCATCACTATATTCTAGCATCACACTTTTATTTGTGCCCGATGAATCCCCAACACCACCGCGCGGCACCAAATGCATGTTTATCTTCATCACCATAAAACTCTCGCACCCTTTTTTATTTAGACTGTACCACTCTGACTTTTCTCTCTCCCTCTCCCTCTCCCACCCTTCTTGTGCAAAAAGATTAGTCTCATTGTTTATTTACCAATAGTAGCTACTACTACCTTGAGTCTGGCATACTTGATTCCTGGTACATTGCAACCCCTATTTACTCCTCATCTGTCGTCTCATCAACCTCCTCTTCATCTTCGTGCATCAGAGATCCACTGCCTTGCGCTTCATGTAATTGGCTCAAGTACCGATCATCTTGCTCTTGAAGTTGTAATGAAATTGGTACTTTGGATGCTTCATCTACCAACGTATGCGTAATCTGGCCAAATAAGCCAATCTTACAAGTTTGACTGTCAATTACACCCTGAGCTTCAATGGAATCTTGCATGACTAACTGGTAACTAGAAACATTATTTGGTTGATTCACCCTCCAAACTCTGGCCTTTGCTTGGATTTCTACATAGGGATTCCACCAATTGTCGGCAATGATCACCGCCAATGCCATCTGCAAATTTAATCCAAATGCGCCACATTTGATGTTGATCAGTAACACACAAATCTCGCCCTCCGGAACTGGCAATGCAAATGTATCTATACTGCTCTTTTGTATCCAAACTGGGGTGGAACCGGTAATCTTCAGATGTTCAATGCTCTGCTCCCTCAAATGGTAAGCCACTATGTCAAGCATCAGATTAAACCCAGAAAAAATAATAACACGTGCGTGCTCCTT
The DNA here is from genome assembly GCA_002104905.1 of Basidiobolus meristosporus CBS 931.73. Taxonomy (NCBI): domain Eukaryota; kingdom Fungi; phylum Basidiobolomycota; class Basidiobolomycetes; order Basidiobolales; family Basidiobolaceae; genus Basidiobolus; species Basidiobolus meristosporus. The sequence continues at coordinate 213,082 of MCFE01000034.1, read as the reverse complement.
ATTTTCTTGGATTTCAAGCAGGATTTCCATGATTTTCCGAGTTTTGCCACTATGCTTGTTCACAGTGTTGTTGGTTACACCAGTGAGGAAATCTTGGATGAATACCCTGCTTGGAGTCCTCTAACGCAAGCCCTCTTTGGGCAATTGTAGGGGCGTCTTTGGTGCGTATGGCAGTTGGTGCAGAAGTAGATGGAACGTTGGATGAGCTGTCAACCTCTTTGCTATTAATCTCTTGAAGCTGCTCCTCAACCTCAACCGCAACCGCCTCAAGATCCTCATCAATCTCAGGTAGAAAATCATCCTCACTCATCTCGACATCTTGGACAATGCTAGCATCAGCCGCTTTTTTCAGTCGATTCCTCTTCCTGCTCCAGGTATACATATATGGATGGCATGAGTACAGATGCAGATAGGTATTTGCACCCATCCGACCGACTTCCTCTGGAAGACTTGACTGCAGTTGTTTGTACTCCTGCAGCTCCTCCGGCAAGAATTGGCACAAGACAATCTGCTCTTGAATACTAGGCATGGATACTGCGCGTTCTCCAAATATTTGCGACTCTGGAACGCGTCTCAATATTAATGGGCTAAGTCTTTCTACAACCCATTCAACTAGCCTGTTTGCATTGGCCTCCTCAAGTAGGAGTCAATGGAAATCCTTTGGAATGCCTTCCCATAGATTGAATAATGTGAAATATGAATAAAGATCCATAATCTCATTTTGGAATGGGGTGGCAGTGACAAGTATCAAGGATTCTCCATCAATTTTACTCACTGCGTTTAAGCTACCGCCTTTGTAGTTCTTAAGTGTATCTGCCTCATCGGCCACTATTTGGCCAAATTTCACATTCCATATAGGCGAATCAGGGTTCCTTGCTTCAACACATAGTGTGTGGTAGGTGGTGAGCACAATCCTCTTAGTCTCCATATCTGACTTCTTGATAGCTTGGAATTTTCCATGAAATACATGAAGCTCTTCATCGGATATCCTTGTTTTTGTCTTTATCTCCATCACCCAATTGAGAAGTATTCCAAGCATGACAACAATAAGATTTGGCCTTTGCTCAGGTGTCTCCAATATGAGACTTAATATCTGCAATGTCTTTCCAAGTCCCATGGAATCGGCAAGCAATGCTCCTTTATGGATGGCCTCTGTATACATCAGCCATCGTACGCCAAATGCTTGATGGTTCTTAAGTGGGACAGTAAGACCATGGGCACTATGCCGCAAGATATTTTCAGTCTCAGCACTTCCTTTGCCTTCCCTCTCGTGCCGCTGAGAGATTGCTGCCAATTCATTAAGAATGCGCCCTAGTAGCTGCTTTGTACTCATTTCTTCCTGACTTAGATTGGGAGGGTAAGTCCAGATCTGATTATCGACATCATAGGTGAATGTAACATTTGCATTGTTGATGTATTGGATTTGGTTGCCATACTTGTTTACCACAGCAATAAAGTTTTCTCCAAGCTCCTGTATTGCTGAGTGTACATATCGTCTTTCCCAATCACCAGTTTGCAATTTTAAACAGTAGAACTTGTTTAAAAAACTCCCATTTGGTTGGGTATAAGGTGGTTCCGATGGTGTAGGATAGCCGCCCAGCAAGAATAAGCAATCAAATGCGTATGTAAGAACTGCCCAACCTCTTGCTGAAGGCATATTTGCCAGATTATTCAAGAATGGCCTTGTCTCCAATACTCTGGAGCATCCATTGCCATCTTTGTACGTGATTACCTCCAGCTTGCTCAGTCTTCTATTGATTGTCTCCCCACTCTTGCTTTGTATCGCTTTTTTCCCCCATTTTTTGGCACTTTCATGTTGCCCTGAGTATTCTCTACGGCTCAGCTCAAAACCACCATATATGTAGAGATTCTTGTGGTCACTAGCACAGCTGTTGCCAATTAAAATCACACCTTTGGCTGCCTCTGTAGTTGATATGTTGTCTGGAGTCGGGAGAACTGTCACTGTGATGTCTTCATCACCGTGTAGATCTGCAAGGTGAATCATTTGAACCTTTGAGCTGGGCTCATAGAGTATTCAACGGCCGGATGTTTCTTCAGCTATATGCTCATCATAAGGCGGGGATATTTTGCTGTCTTGAAAGTGCTCAACAGAATACCCTCCATATAATAGCAAGTATCGCATAGATGGGGTAATGGTCATCGAGCAATAGCTGCGTTTTGTTACACCTGCCACCGTTGCCAGGTAAACGCCAAAATTTTTCCGATGCTCCTTGTAACTGCTGGCTTCTAATGCCATTGGGATAGGGATACAACAACTGCTGCGTGATTTATGTGACAGTGAATACTTGATAATACACCACAACTTGAAAGCTCTTAAGTACTACATACTTTACATATATTAGTCTGTAAATTGTCAATCTTATCAGTTCAACTTATTACTTGTCAATTCATTGATTTGGGATGGTGGAAATTCTTTATTTACTCAAGTTAGCCAGAGGATGGCGGTGGTGATGGGGGCACAGACAGTGATGATGGGGGAAGTGATAGCGATGAATCAACCTGTGGTATTTTTAAGATGACAATATGACTTGGTCTCTCCGCCTCCATTACAGTTTCTGGTTGGCCTATAGTATCCCCACTCTGCTTCTCCACGTCTTCTTTGCACACTTCCATATCAACCTGTGTGGGGGCCATTCTCATTGTTGTGGAGGATTCTGCTCTTGTCTCTTGGCTTGTGGTAGGTTCGAGGGAGGAAGTAGTATCCCCTCCAATACTGTCGCTTGCAAGTACACCTGGGTCGGAAGATGCACCCTGCTCATTGCTTGCCCTGATGCGGGCAAACTCTTCCACCATTTGTGCCACTAATGCCTCAGTAGAATGGTGGAAACTGAAATCAATCTGGGCTTGAAGTCCAGCAACATCCCGATTTAGCTTTACAATATCACCCCTCCTCTGTTTAATCTCCTGGCACATACATCGCAATATCTCATGGTGCAATGTTGTCCTATATTCCGGAAGCTCTTGTCAAACCTCTGACAATGCTTGGGAAACTTGGTTGACCAGCCGCCTGGTAGTGACTACAGCAACTTGCTCAGCATCATCCACATTTGCTGCAACACCTCCTTCACGCTCCTCTTGGATTTGGCCACTTCCTTGCCCTCTTCCTCTTCCGTGCCCGGTTCCGCGTCCTTGTCCCCTTCCTTGCTCTCTTTGTACTCTACCTTCACTCCTGGCATCTACCCAGCTACTGCCTGCTTCCATGCTTCTTGTTTTTTATGAAGGATTATGTCTCCTTTCTCCACTTTTATACTCATTTGGATGATGTCAGTGGCCCATTCATCATATCTTTCCTTTGAAGTTACTGAGCTTCTTGCTCCTACGTAACATCCATCTAGCCAGTATTTGAATCATTTGATGTACACATAAGTTAACTTTATTCTGTTCTTATTAACACCCTTTTATTTTATTAAAATGCAAAACTACATTGGCAAAATTATTTGGTTTCTGTAATTGTCAATTCTTGTTCCGTCTCTTGGCTGTGCAACTGTTTCTCTACCTGATCTAAGAAGTGATGCAATTGACTATCACTTAATTTATCAGTCTCTGCCTGATTCTCCTTCATACGCTTATAATCCAAATAAGCCACTTGGAGTACTTTATAGTGTGGCAAAGAAGAACTAAGCTGAAGTTTGTTTCGGAACTGCTCAATCGCATTGGTTCGTTTTCTCCTCAGGACAACTGAGTCATCTGCCAATTTTTTCCGAGTTTTCTCCAGGTATTCGGGACTTCCAAAGGTACCACTACCAGAATTGGTAATTGTACTGCTCTTCTTGCCGCAATCTTTGTCTATAATAGACTCTTGGTCTTCCTTTGGAGCGCAAGGACTGCTATGGTAGAGGCAGCTTGCTCTTTTGGTCTTGATCCCTGAGTAGCGGTCCTTAAGCTTTCCCTTCATGACTTGTTTATTGTCCGTGTTGGTGCTCTACTCGGTGGAGTGTCAGTGAGTGCTGTTTGACTACTGGTTGTTCTCTTCTGTCCTGTAGATTCATATTACTTTCATATACACTTACTTCATCACATTTCACTTTTGCCTCTCTTGTGACTGTACTCTGGTTTCATTCCTTGACGGCTAGACAAAACCAAGGCCACCGCATATTGGGTGCGGTGGTTTAGTGATCAAAGAGCAAGCTATTGATGCTAATATTGATTTTGAGCATATTGTCTAGGAATATCTTGGAACCAACTAGAGTAAATAGTTACTCAATAATTCACATAGTACCACTATTTGCGGATCAATACTTGCTAACAACAAAGCAATGCTTTTCTATGATGTTCCATTCCCACGCAGCTGTTTGTTGATAGTCCGTACAATACACAGGTGAGCGTTTAAAGTAAGCATCCACACTACTTTCTGGGGGTATGGTTACCGCGCACTATGAAAGTGCGTTAAGGACTCATGTAAAACTATCATGATGAAAAATAAAAGCACTTTATTACCACGCGGCTGATGATTGATGACTCCTGCTAGACACAAGTAAACGTAGCAAGTGGGTATCCTTAAAACCTGTTGGGGTATGGTTACCGCGCACTATAAAAGTGCGTTAGGGATTCATACAAAACTAGCATGATGAAAAATAAAAGCATTTCAGTATTGCGCAGCTGATGATTGATGGCTCCTGCTAGACACAAGTAGACGTAGCTAGTGGACATCCTTAAAACCTGTTGGGGTATGGCTACTGCGTACTTTCAAAGTGCGTTAGGAACTCATGTAAAACTATCATGATGAAAAATAAAAGCACTTTTGTACCACGTGGCTAAGTTTTACAATTCCCGCGGGATACATGTGCGCATAGAACATAAGTAGTAGTTGCGATGGTGTCAAATAAAGTTTCTATTATAGCCATAATATATATTGAACTTTGGGATACACTTTATATTTGGTAAAAGCAATTGGGTTACAGAAAATTTGTATTGGCCATGAATTTTTTTATCATATTAGGGCCACGCAATTTATGGTGCCCAAAGCTTATCAAAATATGGGATTGTGGTCAGATTGGGATGAATCCCATTAATTATTAGATATACATTAAAAATAACAATTTATTAATTAAATAGTCATCAAGACTTATACAGAGCGTATGGACAGTATAGGGAGATAAATATTGGCCCAGACATGCCCACCGTATGAGCAGACAATGTGCCAATTGTAGGGTAAAAATATTTATGGTTAGGGTGATAAGGGTTAGGAGGAGGAATTCTAACCCTAAGGGACCAGAACCAAGAATGAGAGAAAAGTAATCCAACAGGAGTTTAAAGAGTATGGGAGCTGTATGGGGGATTGCATCCCCCAAACCCCCTGCTTTTTTATTCTCTAGGGGACTGCATCCCCCAGACCCCCTGCTCTTATAACCTTTTCCTAGCCCTTACTATAACACCTACACCCTGGCTTTCCAGGAAACCTCTCTCAGACCTAGCTAACTAGGAAATATAGTACCACTCAGCCTCTTGACTCTCAGGCCTGGCTTACCAGGAAGATATCTCTCAGACCTAGCTTTCTAGGAATAACTTCAGATTAACTTGGCTTCTTTAGATACTTGTCATAAGTAAATAAAGATTTCACCACTTGTTGACTTTCCTCCCCCCCTAACCCAAGAACACTTAGCCTTGTGGTTATCCCTAACCCTTCCATACCCATGGTTGTGGGTACAAATCCTGGATCCAGCAAAATTTGATCAATAAATTGATGTGTGCTCATTGGGAGATGGCTTGATCAACCATTGGGCAAAGTAAAGGCTCTGATTGGCTGAAATCCTTGAAATGCTAATTAGCCAGATTTGCCTAGTAAATATGGCCAGTGATCGCCCAGAAATTCATCTCAGTTCCCCCAGTCTACTGGCCATTCTGGCCACAATTCAGCTACCGCAAACCAGTATAACTTAGCTCAGATATATTCAGATTCTCACTTCTCAGGCCTGGCTTTCCAGGAAACCTCTCTCAGACCTAGCTAACCAGGAAATATAGTACCACTCAGCCTCTCACCTCTCAGACCTGGCCTACCAGGAAGATATCTCTCAGACCTTACTTTCTAGGAATTACTTCAGATTAACTTGGCTTCTTTAGATACTTGTCATAAGTAAATAAAGATTTCACCACTTGGTGACTTTCATCCCCCCTAACCCTTGTCCATCCATCTATAAATTCTGACTTCTGGAATTTTTGCTCCTTCCTTCTCTTCTCCCCGCTAATTTTCCCACCCACCCACCCACCCCATCTTACCCTCTGCTTCTTATTTCTGATGCCTTCACTCCATTCCCTTCAGATTTCCTTCCTTGAGGAAAGGCTTGCACTTGTTGAAGCTGAAAATGCTTTACTCAAAAAGCAAGTTCAAAAGCTGTTTTCTGCCTTTTCTGATCTGCAAGAATCTATTGTCCCTGTGCCAACTCTTCCTGTCAACAAGACTCCCCAAGAGTCATCTGCTCCTCCTCACTCTTCCTACTCTGAAGCTGTCAAAAAGCCTGTTCCTGCTTCCTCAAGAAATCCTGCTGCTGCTCCCAAGACCAAAAGAAAGTTTCCTGCCACTTCTGATTTACCTCCTGCTACTGACTGGGCTGTCTGCTACTTTGCCAATGTGGAGTTTATTCCTATATCTGAGCATAGGATGTATCTCAAGCAACAAGGTTACAATTTATCTAAGATTGTTAACATGAGATTTATCAACCATCACACTCTAGAGGTAGTACTTGACAAAAGTATTGCTAAACAATTCTCTCAAAATGTCTCTGACCAGTTTTACTGGGAACCTACTGACCATGCCTTTAAAGAGTTTCCTGATTCTCCAGTTTACAAGACCTTCTCATTAGAGGAATCTCTGCTCTCAAGATTCACTTCACTTATCAAAAACTCCCCTTCACCTGCTGTTACCCACTTCCTGAAAGATTATTATATCTCTCAAGCTTATCTACTTCACTCCCCCATTAACCTGAACTCCAGTGTACTCTGGGATACTGCCTTGACTTTAGCTTAGATGTATTCATATTCAACTTAGTTTTTACTTTGGGAATCTTCTATTCCCAGCTGGCTTCTTTATTTGTAGTTAGACCTGTCTGAAATCAAATAAAGATTTCACCTACCTTGGTGACTTTCCCTCCCCTAACTGAGTTCAAATAAATATTTCACCTATCTTGGTGACTTTCACTCCCCCTAACCCTTGCATTAGATCTTTCATGCACGTACCATCCAGATTGGATCATTTGAACAGTTTGCACAAGGTAGATAGTATCATGCGCCCTTTATATTTGTGTGGATTTTGTACCAAGAGGAATAATAGTTGAAAAATTCGTGACATTGCATAAGCAATTCAGAATCCCACAGCGCCATGTTCAAGAGGAAGAATCCTCATAACGCAATAGGTAACTATCTGAGTCATGACAAGTCTAATACCACTTTCGTGGAGGATTGTAAAAGGCTCACTTTACTACAAAATTCTCAGTCCTCTTCGTTAGTCAATAACACTACTTGAGCTTTACGATGAGGGCCGCAATTTTTACTCTACTCCTCGGATTCGTTGGTGCCATCGTGGCCTTTGAATGCAACCCCGCTATCAGCCGACCGCTCAGCACATTAATGAGCAGGAACCCAGGAATATTCTGCCGATAAGTGGTATTTCGGTGAATCTTGGATGCAAAGACCGCAATGTAAATGTTGGCCAAACTTGCTTGACCGGGGTGGAGGTATCTACTGCAATGCCATAGGTGGCCTTCAGATATATGATAGGTGGCGGTTGCAGAATGAAGTCTTTCTCACGAACTACGTTCGGAAAAACATGAGAGGCCCCAACAGTACCTCCAATGGACAGAAGTATTGGGTCTCTAGTGTAGGAAACTATCGCAATGAAGGAGCCATTTGCATGTCCAATACTGCCAGGACTGAGTCGACAATTGGCAAATGTTTTGTATTTGGGAGATGAAACTTCGCCTGTAAAATGATGGAATGCTAAATAAAGTTAACGAACCAGATGAGCCTATTCTCTATCGCCACATTTTTGCGTATATCTGGGAGCATGATCAGGACCATGTCCTGTATCCATCTCACATAAAACATGTCACTATCAATCCTATCATTGCTATCTTCTATCACCGAATGGTCGACTATATTCAAAGAAACATCTATCGTTGCTGAAGGATAATGAGCAATACATAAGACAGCTAGAGCATGTAGATTCTATTATATATTGTTATATATTCCCTTTGCTGTGTTGATGATAGCTATCAATACCCTGAAACCATGACATAATTTTAGGAACAAGTATTGGATGTTCATTCATAGTTGAAGAGTTCATTCTCTATTTCCTGGCAGTATTGGATAGCAATCTAGTAGCATGATTCAAGATATTGCTAACTATTTCTAAACACTGACGACATGGGGCTTCACCAATAGATGGAATGAATCACGGGCGTATACTATATGGGCCATATACACACCAATAAAGTCAAAAATCTATGTGCATTTCATAACGAAGGCTTACAATGGTGGGCTATATTAGTGCGCACGCTTCATGAGAAATGCTTGGCGCCAGCGCTGGTATCGAATATTGCTTTACGCGGAAATCGAAGTAGATGGCCATTTTTAGAACCAACCCGTCCACTCAAATCACGAGTGGGAGCCGATGCTTAATTGAAATAGAGTTTCTAGATTACTTGACCCTGCTCTCCTTAAACTTCAAAGTACCCAATCGTCAGAGTTTAAATATAATCGAGACGGTCGGAAGAATAGGCAAATATAATAACTACATGAGAAACCATCTGTCCCCTGAAACCAATGAGTGTCTTCCGGGATCTTGTCCCTGAGCTAACCTCTGGATAATTGCTATTAAAGAACCAGCTTTGTGCCATGTGAAATGGAGCAATTTTTCCATGAATGGTTCTATGATTGTTGAAAGGATTCCTGTTTTGTCGGCCTTCGAAGGCTTCGTGATGATCATTAGCCAAATGATCGGCTCAGGAATCTTCTCCTCTCCTGGCCAGGTTTTGGCACTGGTTGGCGCACCAGTTCTTGCTATAATTCTTTGGATAGTGGGTTCACTTGTGTCACTATGCGGTTCCTTATCATACATCGAGCTAGGAACCATGATTCCAAAATCAGGTGGTGAACGAGCCTATCTGGACTCGGTGTATAAGAACTCAAGAAAGCTAATTCCATTTTTGTTTTGCTGGACAATGATTCTGTAAGTGTTGGGACTCGCATAAGCTCGGCATTTTCTAACTACCATTTCAGATGTATCCGACCTGGGGCTGCAGCGGTTAACTCCATCGTATCGTCCGAATATATACTTTACTCCGCCTTCGGTTCCCAAGAGAGCAAGGACAAATTTTTGGGTATCAAGTGGGCCGAATGGATGCGTCGCCTCTTGGCCTTTGCAGTCATTTCGCTGGTCACACTGACGTATGCGATCCGCGTCAGACTAGCCATTAATATTCACATCACAATCGGGATGATGAAATTGCTGTTATTGTCTATGTTCAGCTGCTGTGGACTCCTTGTGGCTGTGGGGCTGATTGATATCCCGAAGACACATGTATGGTCAGAGCCATTTCGGAATACATCACCGATATTCGGAAACTATGTGTCTGCATTGTACCGAATTCTCTGGTCTTTTGATGGCTGGGGAGTATTGACCTTTAGCGTGGGCGATGTTGATAATGCCAAGAAGGTGCTTCCTCGTGCTGCTATCACGGGTGTTGGCGTAACCTCGATCCTGTACATCTTCACGAATATCTCTTACTTCTCGGTCATTCCGTATGATGTAGCCGTTCAATCCAATGATGTTATCAGCGCCGTGTACACTCGAATAATATTTGGCCAGATAGTTGGGAGCCGTGTTCTACCGATCTTCCTGGGGCTTGGTCTGTACGGCTCGGTGAGCGCGGTCACCTACAGCGTCACAAGAATAATTCTGAGCGCAGCGGAAGCCGGCTATTTACCATATAAGGATGTCTTCGTTAAATTGCATCCGACACTGCGGACGCCAATCAATGCACTCTTGCTAAACTGGGTGATTACCAGCATTTACATATTTAGCCCACCGAGTGAACAAGCGTTTGATATAGTGACAGGAATCTTACGGTACCCAACCTGGATATTCTATGGAGTTGCGGTATTTGGGCTGATATGCTTGCGACTGCGACAACCGGATGCCCCTCGACCATTTCGTGTATGGCCCATTGCGATCTTCTTTTTTCTTCTTGTGTGCGTGCTGCTTATTACCCCGTTTGTTGTGCCTTTGTCAGCGCACTCCGACTACATCCCCGATGTTTGGGTGGGCCTGATAGCTCTGGGGATTGTTCTGGCCGGCATCCCAGTGTGGTACCTAAAAGTGGTCCGGAATGCGCCACAGCTCTCTGCTAAAGACAGCTTGGAGAGCGTCCATGTAGAATCTAGCGAACAGAATGCATAAAATACCAATCGATATGATATTCCCCTTATAAGCGCTATTCTGGGAATGTGACATGGTTCCGTTAACACCTGTAAACAGGACTTAGAACGCACACTTGTCACAAGATACCAATCGATATGGTGACCCCTTATAAACAATATTCTTCGAATGTGAAATGATTTATTTAACATCTGTACACAAGATTTCCAAATCGGCTTTCAAAACTTGGTTACTGAAAAAGCGGGTTTACAAAATGGGCGGAGACCCTCTTCTCAGCTGAAAATTTGAGTGCGCTCAGCCCCGCTCTCACTGCTAGTGGGATAAGCCGCTTTGGATCTACTAAAAAATATGCGTCGTTGCTTGTTTACAAGGTGTAGAGTAGCACCCGATTTGGTAGATGCCAATTTTGGTGGACCTAAATCCGGTGCGGTATTACTTCTATGTCGCAGGAACCTTGGCTCTTGCGGCACTACTGAGGAGTTCGAAGCAGAATGCTTTGGCGATTGCTTGGCAGGAAAGAGCATGATGCCACCTTGGGACTGTTTTGCTATTGCACCATCCTTACGAAAGAACCCGCCTGCCCACTGTTTGGCCCAAGTCATCCGTTGCCGAACAGTCCTAATAATAGAATTAGCTCAAATTAAATCAACGTTCGTATCGAGTTCTGAGATCAAAATTACCTTTTAGCCATTTGCACGTTCACTCTACCGGAATTCTTCATCAAATAGAGTATACCACAACAGGAAATGACGAGTAGCAGGAGAAACAAATCGAATGAGGCGTATCGCATTATACCACATAGAGTGTCAAGAAACAGAGCACTTTACGTCGCTGGGTCACTTGAGAAGTCTCTCGAAGCACTATGGTTCATGTCAGTAGACCGCAGGATTTGATGTTGTGTAATGTCCCAACTAACCGGCATAGCTTGGTTTCTTCATTGAATTACCATCAATAGTAGGGTAGGTCAGAAGGGATATAATCTGACCTGGGAATCCCCATATTCCGGTATCTTGGCTGCTCTTTCTCATTGTCGCAGAATCAGCAAACCAATGTCCAAGTGCTTCTAACCCTTGGTTCGACCACCAACTGTCTGCCCCATCTAATTCTACCGAGCTTTGGCTATCCAAGGAAACAGTGGCCATACAATCGAACATTTCTGAATCTGAGTCCTGATATTCTTGATCTAAGGATACGTGGCTCGTGATGCTGTTAGCAGAGGTTCCGGAGTTTACGCTACAAGCGGTATTATGAACACCCTGTATGTATGAGCTGTCGGGGCTGGAACTCATATTACTTGTTTGCGGCGGTGGAAGAATATCTTTGTTACCAAAATGATCATTCACACAAGGATGAGAAGAAGCTAAGTCACACCGACAAGAAGCGGGTAGCTCTTTCTTCTCTTTAGGCTTGAGTATCAAAAATAGTTTTAGGATATAAGCTAAATTCACAGTTGCCAAAGCAACTCACCACGGAATTCTCCTCATACCAACCTCGCAACCAGCTCGCTATGTTGTTGGAGGTTTTCTTTCTGTCGATCAAGGTGATAAGAACTTCGTTGAGATAGCGAAAGTTCTCCTTGATTTCCTCATAGTCGTCACTCTCAGCGACTATTCAAATGGAGCGAAGTTAGCCAATTAAGTTGGTTAAAAGACGAGTCCAGAAAAAATACCTTTGTAGTGGGGGAAGTTTTTTGTGATGATACGATAGAAATGGAGGTTCTTTTGAGTGCGCAAGGGTTCGCTCACTTGTAGAATAAAGTTCGCCGACAGCTCCAGATTCTTGCGACCAAGGCTCGAGCCAATTAGACTAGCTCTAACCCACATATTCTAGGCTTTCTGCTAGCGCTTTGCGCTTAACTGGATGGGCAATTAGAACTACCTCAATGGCTATTTATGCTTGAAGGGCTGTCTTTTGTGCGTGTGCAAGGTTAGGATCCTGTTATTAAGTGGTCAGGAACTGGTAATGTCGTAGTCGGAGCCAATAGAAGTCTTTACAAGGGAAATAGAGGTTATATTCTAACTAGAGTATTTAGACGGTTATTAGCATATCAAACGATCAAGCTCCAAAGAAGGAGATATTAGAAGAAAGTTAAACAAAGGGAGGAGCAACTCGACAAACCTGTTAGCTGGGGAAAAGGCTAAAAGTAGGAAAAGAAGCAGGCGAAACAAATAGATGAACCCACACAGAAAGGCAGTAGTGGAAACTGGTCAACGTAAAGCCATGCAGAGCGAAAATATGTAGCTACCTCATGAATAACGGTACATTTTGTTGTACACACCTGAGCCACATATTTTAATATAATGGATTATCAAATCTATCACCTGGAGGAATCCATGTTATACATAGCCAATTGTTTTGTGGTCAGGCTGCTATTTCCTTAAAATCATAACGAGATCTGAAGAACTTATTGTAGACGGTTGGTTGAAACTATTTTGTATTTTAGGCCATCGCCAGGATTATTTTACGATTGGGTAGTGTTGTTAGAATGGGCGACTTGTGGATTCTCTATTATTAGGAGAATTGATCCATTGTATTTGACGAGGAAGCGCAGTGAGGATGGGAATGGGGTAATGTTCAAGTGATAAACATTAAGGAAGATGAGGCAGATAAGCATTTGGTACGTGACAGTGCTCTATGATACATTTGGAATGTTGTGTGACAGATGGTGATCATTCGCCCTACGAGGATAAAACCATCTGCGACAAAGGCTGCGATACCAAATCGTACGTTGGCAATTCTAGTCCACCGCTTAGACCCGCAGAATATGGCGGTAGCTCATCGTAGGCAGTCTGAAGTTCCTTTGGTGCAAGCCAGATGGGGATGTTGATATCGTGCTGAAGTGTAGGGTGGTTAAATTGAATGTTCAACTCGTGCTCAACCTGTATGTACGTTGTGTCGCAACTAAACCGCACAGAGCAATTACTCAAGTTCAGGATCACTTTTTTCTCTTCCGCAATGTCGTCTGGGTAGACTTTGAAATGAAATCTGGCTATGTGTTTCACGGTCTGAAATGCTGATACGCTACTCTGATATTTAACATGTTCACGCACCGAAATCACCAAGCTGTTAATGGAGTGCTCAATCAGATGGCTAACCATAATCACCAGTGGAATCGACTCTCCCTGGACAATAGCTCTGATAGGAAAGTGAATTGATTGTTGAAGTGAAGCTGCGAGGGAATTTGGATTGGAGAACAGATCATCAACGGTATTGAAATTAACTAGAGAATCTCGACGCAGAGTCAAGCTCTTACTGGCTTTTACATCTCTTGTAAACGTGGGTCGCTTCACTCGAACATTTAGTGTGTATGCAACTTCCCCCATTTCCAAGCTGATACTTTCTGGTAGGTTACCGGGCAACAGGATATTGAACTGATAGGAATGGGTGCCTGCATTTAAACATATGGCATCTTTGAATCCTTCTAATAAAGGCCATTGCTGTTTTACTAGGAATTTATGTAACCAACCTAAGACGTATTTGGGTGAGTGGTGACAGCCTCATTGATTTCAAAGTGCAATCATTACCTTTGTTCAGTGTGAACAGACCTACTGTCCCGACCAGCTCAAGCATTATACTTTTGACTCGTGTGGATTCAGTAAGTTTTAGGTCCACGGCTCCCTTCAGGAAGTACCCTTGGGATTCTGCAGCAACTCCACGAGCAATAACCACCTCTTGATCGAACCGAACAACAATGGTAGGCAAGGAGAACAGCATCAAAGCAATGGTAGGTGAATTTCTTCTGATTAAGGAAATGTTGGCCTCGAATGATCATCTTACTATTTATATCGAATTCTGTGGGTGGAATCGAGGAGTTGTTGGTTAGCATGGTCAGGGTTTCACAGCACTAACACACAGTGTATGTGCATCTAATGAGTCTGAATAAACTGATAACACTCGGAAGTCCCTTCCGTGGACAGTGCTTCGATAACACAGCCAATTCGATGGTAGGGAAAGATCGTAACGAACCCGGAATCAGAAGGCACATGTTCTTGCTTAATTTGCATATATGGTGTAGGAAATGAGATTATCACGCAGCTCTCTTTCCTGGATTCCTACTTTACACATGATCATGTATTTCCAAATCAACTCTAGCGCACATGGTACAGCATATCCCTAACCAACCTTAATGATGCCACTTGATATTCGCCCAAGATACCCGTTTAGTATTATCGATAGCTAATTTCCCCGCCACGAAGATAGGATTGTCTTGGGATGGATACGGTAGCACGTGAATAATTACCCTCGACGGACTAGTCACATGGGGTATACTTCATCCAATAAAACCTGCTTCAGTCGTAGGAACTCGGAATGGTAATTCACCATTATCCTTTGTATATACGCTTTTAATATAAGAATACTTCTGAGTGGATTATTAATCGATTTATTTTCTACAGACTTCAAAAGGAGCAGACCCGGGTGTGTTGCTCGGGCACACACCACAATCGTCAATGAAACTGAAACTATTGGATATCGTTGTCAGGGTGGCCATTTACAAGAAATGAGTAAAGAAAGACATAGTCTACGATCTTCACTCGATGCCTTCACATTGTTGGAGAGCATGGCAGAGATATCAATGACTCCATCGCTGCATCTGAAATTGGTGCATGGCCAGTGGATGATATGGCTGGTTGGGATTCATGACCGGAAAGCCACATGAGGACCCATACTACCAACGCAACACTCCGCTGAACATACTTGGCAACGATTTCCCTGGAAGTCACTGTGTGAAGGCCCCTCGGATTTATTGACGATCTCCGCTGCTGAGAATTGTGAATACACTTCCCGTATTCCAACTTAGTGAGTACTGCTGACTCGCCAAAACCGTCAAAAAGGATATTGGACACCTCTGCAACATTTATTTGAGCTTGTGCACGAGCTCGGGAAATGGACAATTGCGAAGTGATTGCTTCTAGCCGCTTAATCAGATTGTACTTTTCTTCCTCAACTTCGTTTAGCTTTCTCCCCAGTTTCTCATTTTCTATACAAAGCCGAGTATTGGTCTGCTCTAAATTGATGATATAACGGCGCTTGATTTCAGCAGCTCGATTGCGGATAACCCTAATTGCAAGGGTTGGGGCTGGTTAGTACATGATAGTTTACTTACTGCAATCTTTCGCTACCTTGCTTTGGCCAGTAACTCTTTATCTATTACTTCGCACTTGCGCTTGCGTCCGACCTTGCATTTAGCCCTGGCCATGGCTAAATCGCAGACGGGGGATGGTTGTGATACTGGGTTTGGAATTAGCCTCTGCTGATCCACATCATTGGCGGGCTCAGCCTGTGAGATAGAACCAATCGATGTATCATTTGCAAACTCAGCAAGAGGTGGATTCGGAGAAATATTGGGAGTTGAGGTAGAAAATATAGAAGAATCAGAAAAGGGGGCAATTTCACCACCACCGGAATGAATATGGTCGAGATCAAGAGTAATATTTTCAGCCTCCACCATACCCAGTCTAATATATGTTCTTTGGCAAGTGCAGTTACTAGAATAATAACTGGACATGGTGATTGATATCGTGCTCGAGAGTGGTAGATTCTAAACACAGTTTCGATAAAGCAGCGTGAATTCCCTAAAGCCTTGAAAGGACAGGGAGCAGGAGCCGAAGCTGAATCTTTATAAGCTTCACTATCAAGTAAAGTAATACATAACACGCACACGCAAGTCTTCGGTTATCAATGATAGACCTCATCTATTATAACTGTGACTATTTCAATGTGGTTAAAAGTGATTAGATGATTCCCAACCCAAGTGTGCCGAATATATAATAGCAACATATTCAACCCACATCCATTCCCTGATGTGACCGCTCTTGGACTCCACTTGAAATTTGGTGATTTCTTATATTGATATCAGGCGACCTAAGATACATTGATACGTAATACTATTATGAGGAGTCAGCAAGAAACTAAATTATTGATTGTTTAAACCAAGTCAGATTTAACCAGCAAACACTTGCGATCTGGATGAATCTCAATTTTGTGAAAATAGTGCCCAACACTTCCTAGTTCTTTTATGGTCGCTCAAACTAGGCGCTTAAGGGATTGATGGAAACATTTAGATATTCCCATTCATTGGCAAGTGATCAACTTCAGGTGATACATTAGATGAATGCTGCCTTTTATATCATAATGGGTGAGACACATGGGCAACTGGTATATAACTACCCCATCAGTAATTCCACTCTACACTCTCTCCTTCTCATTTACTCTTTCATGCAATGACCATAAAGCCAATTACGCGAGTGGCAATTATTGGTGCTGGTGCTGCAGGTTTGGCAACAGCGCAAAGTTTGAATAAAGAACAACACGGTTGGAAAGTAACGATTTTTGAGAAAGCCTGGGTGGTCGGCGGTACTTGGTAAGCAGCAGCCTTATATAGAGCTACTCTACACTTACCACACAACACACAAGACTTCTAACTCTTATGAACATTCTGTGTGTTTAGGAATTATGAGGACGCCGAGAACGCTTCCGTGCACTTACCGAGCACCCAGCCACTTGGCGAGAACTCGAAAATATTGCATAAAGGCGGTATATATGAATCACTTCAAACCAATATACCGATCCCAGTGATGGCCTTTAAAGACTTCCCCTTTCCCGAGGGAACCCCTCTATTCCCCGCTCACAGTGTGGTTTCACAGTATTTGCGCGATTTTGCTGAGCAACAGGGGATTTTGCCATCCATCAAATTTAATACGGAGGTTTTGGATGTCAGCTGGAGTGAAGATAAGTGGACATGTGTCTACACACAGCAGGATGGAAACAAGAACGTAGAGGACTTCGATGCAGTAATAGTTTGCAACGGACATTACACCGTTCCATACTTGCCTGACGTACCTGGTTTGAGTGACCTCATCAGCAAAACACCTGGCCGAGTGATACATTCAAGACAATACAGGAAACCAGATAATTACCAAGGGAAAGTCGGTGACCAATTTCAAGTATATTTCTCACGATTAATTCTGAAAGTGAATCGTTAATTTTGCTCTAGTCAGTTCTGGTCATCGGTGGTGGTTATTCCGCATTGGAAATTGCTCGTGAGGTTTCATTTCATGCCAAGCTAGTATATCAGTCGATCACTGGCAAGGGTCGGCCGGTAGATACTAGTGATGGCAACGGTGTGGATTCCAACAAATTAAGAATAGTAGGCAAAATCACGAAATTCGATAATGAAACCGATTCAATTTACTTCGACGATGGCACCACACTTGATTCCATCCCAGACCTGATCATATTTGCCACTGGATACCTCTACTCCTTTCCTTTCTTAAGCCAACGAGGACCCGAAAATGCGAAAATCCTCAGCAATGGGTTTTCGGTCCATAACATTTACGAACAAGTCTTCTACATTCCTAATCCCACTCTTGCCTTCGTTGGTCTTCCTAATAAGATCGCACCGTTCCCGCTATTCCAATACCAAGCCACTTGGATATCCAAAGTACTCTCTCGTAAGGTAAAACTGCCTTCCGTAGAAGAGATGACACAAAGCTATAAGCAGGAGTTGGCCGAGTGGAAGGGAAAGAAGTTCCACGTATTCCGTACTCGTGAGGTTGATTACTGCAATAGGATCAGCAAATATACAGTCGGTGCCATCGCGCCTGTTCCTGAGTGGTGGGCGGAGATGAGACCAAAAGCGCATAAAATGCGAGTGAAAGAACTAGGCCATTAGACATTTTTAATCACAATAAAAACGCTGGTACCTTGTTTCTCGTTATTCAACATTACATAATAATCTATCATAATTGCGACCAACGTATGATCCAAGAATATCGTTACATTATCCAACGATGGAGCTTTCGGGAATTGAATGTCAAAACATGCTTGCCATACAAATAGAGATAGGATAGTGGTTGATATTAAATAATTATACAGTACTGATTTTACACAGATTTCTCTCGACATCGTAGGTAATGTTCTATGATGGCTGCATCTAAAATACATACATCGATCCATTAGTCGTCTAGAATTCCCACCTCCGACTCTTCAGAACTGCCACTGGACTGCCCTCGGTGACGGGCTTCCTTCTTACGTTTTCTCGTCTCCACATATCCCTCGGGGGCCTTGGGTGGCTTGATACGGATTTTAAATCCTGAAAACTTTCGCCCTTTGTCCTCCAGACGATCACTTGCAGAATTTTGAGTGTGTGGCGTGGAGGCATCAATGCTGTCAGAATCGATGTCGTCTACCGAACCTTCATTTGGGCATAGATATTGTAGCCGCTGGTCAAACGCATCCTATATTGGTGAAAGCGTAAGTCAAACGTGACATAATTGGATCCGAAGATGTGTCGGGCTCACCTTCATAATAGTAGCATCAGTGTAAACCCATGAGCCCTCCTGATTAAAGGTCTGTGCATTCTTGAACATTAAATAGAAGTCATCTCGAAACTGGTGAATATTAGAGTAATGCCCGCTTCGCATGCGTTTCTTGATAATACCCATGGCTATAGGCTGTGAAATCATGGAGTAATACTGAGGATAGATTTTCTTGCTGGGAAGCTCCAAAAACAACAGTGATCGCTTTCGACCGCCGTCGGCAGAGTCCGTGCAGTCCTCCACCGTAGTGTAGAGATCCTCCATTATTCGTCGTAAACCTTTGTTGTCACTAGGACGAGTCTGGTCTGTGTCGGCTGAGTTGTCTGCCAGTTTATCTAACTTCTTTCTCTTCCTCTACACAATTCCGGATGAAAATGAGTATATAAGCGAGTTGGGTGATTACTGTACATATTTACCGGCATCTCCGGCTCAGATCTTCTATGTGCTTTTGATTTTCTTACTTCGCCTGGGCTCTCATCAGTCTCCCTTGTCTCTTTGGCTTGTCTGGGACGCTTTCTGTGTTTACTCTCATTCGACTCGTCTGCTTCATTGCTGGATTCTTCTGCTTTGAGCCTCTTTTCCTCTCGTCTCTGTCGGCGCTCTAGTTTGTCACGGATGACGTCGTTTACGTCGACGTTTTCATTCTCTAGTGCATGGATCCATTGCTCCTCGGTTAAGCCGTCATCATAGCGCACATCACCCTTCAATCGCTGGCCACGCCCCATGAACTCAATATCCTCTTCGGTTTTCAAGCTGTGCTCCATCCGGTAAACTTCTGGCAATTCATAATCCTGCATGAGGCGCTCAGGCTTCTTACCACGTCTACCGTCATTGATCCATCTCTCCTCAGCAAGTCGCTGCCGTTCCAGGTCCATATCCTTGAAAATGACCAACTCTTCGTCATTCCTGGCAATAATCTCATTCAGGTCGTCGTCGTTATTATCGTCCTCGAAATCACTATCGTTGTCATGGTCCACCTCGAGTAAAGCTCGCAGAAAAGCCTCACGCTCTTCAGCAGTACTTTTGTTGTCGAATTTACCGGCCTGAATCACTTTTCCATCAATGTCAAGTTTATACTGCGCACGAGCCAGGATTGTCTCCTCAACCGAGTTCTCAGAGACCAAGCGTAAAATTCGCACTTCTTTGGTCTGGCCGATACGATGTGCTCGATCTTGGGCCTGAAGATCTTGATGGGGATTCCAGTCCGAATCGAAGATGATTACTGTGTCTGCAGTTTGAAGATTGAGCCCCAGGCCACCGGCACGAGTACTCAATAAAAAGATTTGGTACGGCGAATCTGGCGCATTGAACTTCTTTAAAAGTGAGGTTCTGTCGTCAGCCTTCACTGTGCCGTCTAGGCGCAAGTATGTGAACCCACGGTAGAGCAAGAAATCCTCCATAATGCTCATAACAGTCGTCATCTGGAAAAACATGAGCACCCGATGCCCGGTCTTCGCAAACTTCGGTAAGATTCGATCCAAAAGCTCGAATTTCCCCGAGACTCTGAAGAGGGAATCATTGGTGAGTTTAGAGGGATTGATCACCCTTTCGACTTCTTCAAAAACAAACGGATGGTTGCATATTTTTCGAAGTTGCATGATGGTGTTGTTAAGCCCCTTGATCCCGGTGGTTCCTTTCTCACCCCCAGTAGTGAAGAGCATACCGTGCTTACGCATCTGGTTATACAGCTTCGACTGAAGTGCAGAGAACTTACATTTGATCACCTTCTCCACCTTGTCCGGTAACTCGGACTCCACGTCTTTCTTCAATCTTCTCAATAAGAATGGTCGCAAAACCTTGTGCAAACGTCGAATGATCAGCAACGATTCCTCCTCATTGATTTCGATTTTGTCTTGCCCACCGGTGTTGGCAAACGGCGTGTTGAACCATTCGTCGAAGCTTTTGACCGAGTTGAACACCTTCGGTAATACAAAATTTAGCAAGGCCCAAAGCTCCGGAAGATTGTTCTGCAGCGGTGTACCGGTCAGAATTAGGCGGTACCGGGTGGAGTAGTATTGGTTCAGCGTTGAAGTCAACTTGGAATTGACATTTTTCATTCGATGCCCTTCGTCAATGATCATATGAACCCATTTGATTTTTCCCAGAATATTTTTGTCTTTAATTACATACTCGAAGGTAGTCAACAGGACTTGGAAATTCTCGTGCTTGATGAACGACTGTTGCAATTCCTTTCGCTCCTGTGGAGGCCCTTTGTATACAACCTTCACCACTGCAGGCGCCCATTTTTCAAATTCCAGATTCCAGTTGGTCAAGGTCGATAGTGGCACGATGATCAAGAATGGACCATTTTGGTGCTTCTTCTCGATGAGATATGTTACAAGCGAGAGCGTCTGGATCGTCTTTCCCAGTCCCATCTCATCAGCCAGGATTCCGTTGAGTCGGTTGTTGTACAACGAAACCATCCACTGCAAGCCTTTAATCTGGTACTCCTTGAGTTTACCGCCAATTAGGATTTTCGGTTGCTCAACAACCTCCTTGATTCGATGCGCAATCATATAATAGTCCAGTTTTCTATCATCAGAATCCCTTTCGTCTTCGTCGTCAGGATACTCGTTCATCAACTCAACTTCTCCGTGCGTGTCGGGATCATGATGTAGGGCGTCTGTCTGCTGCGATCTGACTGCCTTTGACAGGCTGTCTAGGTAAATGTCCGTTTGTTGAAGTAGATGCGTGATACGTGTGTCTTTAGTTTGGTCGATTAACTTCAAATATGCTTCCTCGTCATCAGCCTTTAACGCACGAAGACGCTCTTTTGACACCCGCTCAATCCTCTTCATTTCCTCTCTCTCGATCTGCGCATGGAATTGTACAACGGCTCTCCCCAGCTTAGACTGCTTGCCTTGGATGGTACGATGCCACTGCATCAAGTCTCTACCATGCGCAACGATTCCCTGTAGATAATCCAGATGTCGCTGCTTCTCTCGTCGCTCAAATTCCGCCTTCTGTTGCTTTTCTAATCTCTCAGCTATACGTGCATCCCGCAGTGACTGTTTCTTCATTTTCCTTAGTGCCGCTCTATCGGCAGAAGAAGACATGGTGACAGCTTTTTTCATCCCACGGACCATCTCTTCTCTAAGTTGCTGTTGCTCTTTGAGCAGTTTCATAGACTTGAGTTGTATCAACGCTTTCAAGGATGTGCCGTTTTCGATGGAACCAGGCTGCTTTAGCTTGCCAACATACTCCTCTAAATGCAGGAGCCGCCGTTGAATTCTTCTATTGACTCGTGCCTCCCGTTCAACGAATAGCGATGAAGAGTCTAATCCACCCAAGGGTGCATTCGATATAAGTAGTCGCTGATACCGCGATGCCTGAATGTTGCTACTTGTCGAGGCCTTCAATGGGCCTTGCAATGGTTTTTCGATGGGGTAGGGGACTTCTCAAGGAGATTAGAGTTCGATGTAGCATTCGGGTTAGCTTGATGATAAAGAAAAGTCGCCTCTACAATTCGACCACCAAGCGTGGGTGTGGTTTCATCCTCCTGTGGGGTAACATTTTCAAAAATAGCCTTCTTCAAATGCTCTGATAGCGACAGGTTCTTGGACAGCAATCGATAGGCATACACTTGATACTTTAGTGCTGCTAGCTGCTCTGAAGTGAAAACTGGCTTAATGTACGGAGCTTGAGCTTGCAGTACAGCATGCTGTAGCTGAGGTCTAACCGAAGACTGAGACGACTGTGGGCTAGAGGGGTTTGGACCGTCACCTATTGGCTGGTATTAGATGGATTGATCATAAAAGTGCATTCAACCTGAGCTATGAGGGGAAAATACCTATTTGCTGTTGTTGAAGCTGTTGGAGCTGCTTTAGCTGAAGCTGTTGTTTCAGTTGCTGTAATTGCTGTAACTGGCGCAGCTTGTGAATTGCCTCCGCAGAGCTTTGGGCTGCTTTTGGGCTTTGCTCTGTTTGAGGGAAAGACTGCGGCTGTAGCTGAGCTTGCAAAGGCGATTGTGAAAGTGGGGAATTTGTCTGGGAGAGCTGCTGCTGCTGCTGTTGCTGTTGCTGTTGCTGTTGTATTTGCAATTGTTTCTCTTTTAGTCGTTTTTCAAGTTCCTTTTGCTTTTGTAACTGTAAAAGTAACTTCTGCTCTTGCTGCTGCTGTTGTTGCTGCAAGGAGAGCTGTTGCCGTAGCTTCTCTTCTTGCTCTTTTGCTGTTTCAACAAGGCCAGTTGTTCACTTTCTTGTTGTTTCATATTCTGCACACTCTGTCGCTCCAGCTGTTGTTGTAGCAGTCGTAGTTGCCCCAGTTCTAGTTGCTGTGGTGCCTCATAAGGGGGTGAATCTTGATGGTCGTTATCCATTGGATGAACAACTGATTCTTCGGTACTTGGTTGCTGTAATTGATGTTGTAGTTGCCGTTGTTGCTGCTGCTGCTGCTGTTGTTGTTGTTGTTGTAGTTGAATCTGTTGCTTCTTGTAGGCTCGAAGAAAATTGAGCAATTTTGCATACTCAGGATCGGATTCCTCAGTTGCACCCCGAGCTTTCATCGTTTGTATTGTCTAGACAATAGGAGTTAGCGAAGGCAAATGTTGATCAAGGAAGCATATTTCTCAAATGGGAATCATCAGCCCTCATCAGAGCAACTGAAGAAAAACGCGTACCATCACAATGGCCCGTAGGCGCTCCTGTGTTATCGAAGGTACCTGCGGCACATTGGAACCGACCGGTGGCTGATTCGTTGAAGAGTTCGTGTTTAAACTCATGTTCGACGTGACAGAGTACCAGTTAAAAGAAAATCCCAGCTGATGTTAAACTAAAATCCAAGAATCTCAACAAAAAAGATAGCAAGTTGAGTTTGTTTGTGATAAACGCTACCACTCCGAAAACCCTCGAATTTTTCCACATCTCTTTGGATATTCATCGACCCATGCGAATCCTGATGATTTCCTAAACATCGTGCCTAGGGCACGAAGGTGGTTAAAAGATGGGTGAAGTTTAATCAACTCATCCGTTGTTAGGGTTAAGTCGGCCGGTTGAGATCCAATTCAAGAATCAACCGATTGGTCCAACTTCTCCACAGCCCTAAAACCAACCATTGATTCTAAATGAACATTGTGTTCGGCCATCATTTATTGCAATAAGCTCCCCAGTGAACTGGTGTTATGATCGAATCACGATGCGCACACAGGCCTAGTTGCTCAAACCTTATCATTTAACCGACACCAATGATCTGGTCCATGCGATCTCGCAATAGAAATAAGGAGGCTTGCGGATAAGCATCCGACCACTAAAAACGGTAGACAACATGGATTACGTGTTCAAGATTCGAGAGGTTGTGATGCAATTGGTGCTTTATTGATGGAGAGTGCATAAGCAGGTCCAATCTAATCATTATACAACATATCATGAAACAAGCAAAGTGTGACAGTCTGATTTATGAAGAACGAATATTAATGGCTATTCGATAAAGCAATACCACGAAATGAGAAACGATACAACTCAAGTAACTTCTGTACATAATGGCGGGGGATCAGCGAAGATTACGCTTGGGGTGCGTTGTTGTAGGCCAAGATATTGGGAGTATCACCTGGCAACTTTTGCAAGACATCGCGAGTGCCAGCTTTGATAAGCTTATCCTTCAACTCCTTAGGGGTAATGGTGCTGTTGGACTCGAAGGAAAGCATGTATGCGAGAAGTCCGCAAATGTGGGGACTGGCCATGGAGGTTCCAGAGATGGTGTTGGTAGCAATGTTGGATCCGATCCAGGTGGAGGTGATATCCTTTCCGGGGGCGAAAATATCAACACACTTGCCGTGGTTGGAGAACCAGGCTCTTTCATCGTTAATGGCACTAGCACCAACAGTTACGGCATCTTCCGCTGAAGCAGGTGAGTATCCACAGGCATCTCTGTTGTCGTTACCAGCAGCAACGGCAAAATGAACTCCCTTCTTAACCACAGCATTGACGACCTCATTCAAAGCAACACTTTTGCCGCCACCAAGACTCATATTGGCTACACTACCCTTGTGCTTCTTGCCAGCACGAAGAGCCTCGAATACAGCTTGTTCATGGGCAGTTCCAACCCAGGAGACTCCTTTGATAACATCAGACATGGTTCCAGATCCATTAGAACGAAGAACCTTCACAGCAACGACCTTGGCCTTCTTGGCGACACCATATTGCTTGCCAGCAACGGTACCAGCACAATGAGTACCATGACCATTTCCATCCTTGTCTTCATCGTTTTCGGGGATTGTGGCACCCCAGGTAGCTCTGCCCTCGAAATCATCGTGACTGACGTTGACACCAGTATCTACGATGTAGGCAGTGACGCCTTCACCACCATCGGCGTTGTAAAGGTACTTGTTGAAAGTCTTGAATGATAGAGCCTCACGGTGAGAGATTCTAGAAAGACCCCAAGGTGCGTTCTTTTGTAGCTCCGAGGCATAGACCATGGAGTCGGCCTCGATATAGGCAACATCGTCCATTTCTCTAATGCGCTCAATGACATCTTCGTGGAAGCGTCCAGAGTAGCCTCGGAATCCATCAGCATCATAGATATGTTTAATTTGATTGGCTTCAGCTTGGGAGTCAGCATTAGAGATTTGAAGCATGGAGGTCAACCAGGCCTGATGGCTGAGAAGAGAATTGCGGGAGCCGCTCTTGAGGACAACAATGTAGGAGTTTGGAATCACCTCAGCATCCAGGGAGCTGATGATTGGAGCAGCAGGCTGTTCAATGTAGAAGGCGAAGGTGGACGCAGTAGCGCAGAGGGTAACGAAGATTACTTTGAAATTCAAGTGCATTTTGGTTAGATTGGTTTGGGCAGGAAAATTTTCGGTGGAGCGTAAAGAGGACGAAAAGGATGATGAGTGTGGCTAGAAATGAGCTGTGATCTGAAAGTCTGAGATGAAATAACCAGCGTTTTATACTGCGTATTTGAGGGGCTATGCGATAATAGAGTGATGCCCCGATTGGGCCATGAACTAAGTCATGGGACTTATATTACTGGGAGTCAGATGAATCTGGTTCCTAAGTAATAACTGCTGCGAAAACCAAAGAGGTAAGACATCATTCAATGTGAACAATCGCGTGATTCCTGCCGTATCTCTTCGCATTAATCAGAATAGCAAATGAGCTTGAGATACCACCAAGGCAACCACGTAATGGACATGGACGTGGACATAGTTTTCACCACATCCAGGGGAGTTACACCAGTGCGTGTAGGCATGAATGTTGGTTGACCCAAGCTCACGACATGGCTCATTGTAAGCATTAGTAAGCTATGAATGGGTCAATGGAATCGGATGATGCCCCTAGATTGCCTCATTCTTCATCATACAATACATTGACAAGGAGGCTCTCCCTCGGGCGGAGTCTCCTCAGCATCTTAGACCAAATCATGCTAGCAAATCTGATAGCATAATATGAGCACCTGGCATAGAAGGAGCTTAAATGTGTCATATTTGACATCTTATCCCTTGAAACCAACCCTTTGGATTGTTCAATGTATCAGTTCAAGTAAACCACAAACAATTCATTAAGGTCCCAATAACCCGTTCCACCGCAATGTAGTTGGGCCCAGCAAACGTCATTGGATTATATGGACACAGAAATGGTCTGATTGCGTCAGACCTGGTACCAAAAATTGTCACTGTATTCAATCTGTGATGCGAGTTTATTTCAAGATCTGAAGTCGTCATGGCATCTGACTAAATATACGATTAACCACAATTCACAACTACTCGTATAAATTGGAAGAGTTTGCTGATTAGGCGTGCATCCAAACGACTGATGGAGATGGGATGGATATGTTGGGCAATTCGATCATTGTCTAGCGAAAAATTCTGGGCGAATTTAGTGATGGTGAGTTTTTTAATTTCCCATCACGTGTGTAGCGAAGTGACTCGCGAACTCAAGTTCAGTGGTGTTTGATACTTCCTCAACCTTGGAATGAGCTAAGGGGAGAACCATGGTGTTCGCCAGTTTTCCTCGGTCTTTTTTGGAGATAAGTTATGAAGTTGCAAAACAGATAGACAGCAATAATGAGGTCCAGTTTTACCTCACCGAGGTGGAGTATGTGTTTTTCAAGGAGGCCCTTCAAGATCGGAGCACCTGGAAGAAATTCTTTGCCGTCGAGTTCGAACCAAAACCTGCGGGCGACCACTTCCAAGAATCCTTTATGACCCAAAAGTTCGACGTGATATCCTCCGAACCCGACGACCATCCACAATTTCCCCACACGACCCTTCAAATACAGATGGACCGGCCGAACAAGAGAAAACCCCTTACAGCGTTAAGTGTGTCGCGGCATTTCGTACGAGAGCCATGTTGTACGAGCAGTTATATTCAGAGAATCTTTCACGAAAACACAACTGCTGTTCATTCCCCTTGATCGAACTTAACGAAATCACACCTGAACCCATCTCAAAAATCGTCAGTACTAACGGGTGTCACGGTGAAAGTGTCCCCACAAAGAAACGAAGAGTGATTGAAGAGGACTACGATGAGGAAGAGGAAGAAGAAGAGGTGGAGGCACCAATTTCTGGAACCCAAGATGCTACCGCGCATAACACCGCTCCCGGAGCCAAATTAGAAATGCGTATGTCCTACTATCTCAACTAGTGTCTGTCTTCTATCTACCGCACTAATTTTTGCATGCATATTGCTATCCTCAGCAAGCTACGAGCGGAAGAAGGACGATGAATACCCAGTGAATTCGGTTTATTATACAGTGGAATACGACAAAGCAGATATAGCGGAGCAGCAGCTCATTGAGGTTACTAACGTGGCATGCCCATAAGTTTATCGTTTGTTAGTCGCTCATTGCTTGCATCACAGGAAAAGCTAAAGGCCGAAGAAGAGCAGGAAAACAAGAATACAGAGCCGGTCGAGGCCCAACCTACACAAACGGCAGAACAAGACAAGGAGGATGTCAAAAATTCGCTACTTAACATAAACAGCGGGATGAAGGTAGATTCGCTTATCCTTTGGGATGTTTCAGTTACATCAATTAATCAGCCTACCACCTGATAGCATCTTTTGACTGCCATAAGCTCCAAAAGAGGCATGACTTCTCTCACAGATCACGAAATCAAGAGTCTACTAACCGATGTGCGACCGCATCGGTCGAAATGGGCTAGTGATGACAAAGTAGGGCAGGAGGAGCTGTACGAGTGGTGTGAGAAGATAGTCAACGAACTGAGGAACTACACCGAGCATTCCCTCCCATTTCTGAACAAAGTCAGTAAGCGGGAGGCACCCGATTATTTCGACATTGTCAAGCACCCAATGGATCTAGGAACCGTGGGAAAGAAGCTTAAAACCTTTCAATATAAAAGCAAGGCCGAATTCGCCACTGACCTATACCTGATCTATTCCAATTGCCTGGCTTACAACACTGACCCTGCTAGTATCTATCGTAAGCATGCTTATGCGATGAAAAAGAAGACCAGCACGCTTCTGGCGAATGTTCCAGACATCGTAATCCGGGACAAAGCTGAGGTGGATGCTGAAAACGCGCAAAACGAAGAGCTACGAAAGAAAGATGCTGAGAACCAGCCAAAACCTGAAGAGCAGACAGTCAAAGATGATCAAAACGACAGTCAACCAGACAATACCAGCCATCTTCCACCAGCTACAAATGAATGTGAAGCCGTCTCGGGGCCTACAGAAAACAACGGCCAAAATGAGGAGAACATCTCTCCAGAGACTATTGCTGAGAAACCGAAGGTTGTCAAAGTTTTCGAAGAGCCTCAGCTCAGTAGTTGGCGAGCATTAACTCGTAAGCTGCGCGCCGAAACTGTAGAATACCGAGAAAAGGAACAAGCCCGTTCATTTGCTGAGCAACGCGCTCTAATACGTACGCCTCAGGCGATGAAACATTACGAACAATCGCTCTCAAGTCACGATTGCGCCTTGGTTCTGTCTGATGGCTCGGCCGAGGAGTCAGAGGAAGAGAATCGGTTTGAATTCATCGCCAAGACTCATAAAGCAAAGCCAAAGAAGAAAGTGAAGGAGGTTTTTGTTCCCGAGTACCATTTGCAATCGGGATTCCCGGATATTTGCCAGCCCACGCCTGATGTCACCGACCAAAACAAACTGTTCGAAGAAGAGACCACCGACGTCAAAGATGCACCAGATCTATCTCTCTATCCCGAGGGACGGTTCTCCAAAGAGGGTGTGTCCGGCATGGTAGATATGAATATCGAAGAGCTTAAAAAGATCCGAGTCATCCACACCAAGATTATGAATGCGAAGATGAACATGCCTGTGAGTGAGGTTTCATTGGCACTTTGTCCTCGAGAGCACTACTAAGCATGACATTGTCGACTACTCATTAGATCGATCCTCGCGCCTCCGAGGCTCAAAAAGACGAAGAGGTTGACAAAGAGGATTCACCTCCGCCTAAGGTTGCTGGTCTTCCACCTCTTTTAATGAGTCAAGAAATAGGGAACACGATGCTAGAGAGAGCTTCGACGAAATTACTGGCGCATGCTGGGTTCGAAGGTTAGCACAAAGTATCAGTCGACAGAG
Organism: Basidiobolus meristosporus CBS 931.73; assembly: GCA_002104905.1. Classification (NCBI taxonomy): domain Eukaryota; kingdom Fungi; phylum Basidiobolomycota; class Basidiobolomycetes; order Basidiobolales; family Basidiobolaceae; genus Basidiobolus; species Basidiobolus meristosporus. The sequence goes on along the minus strand of MCFE01000034.1, from coordinate 183,878 downwards.
TTGTCTGTAGTTGGTGAGCTTAACCCTGTAATATAATGATAGCTGCCCAACCGATCGCCCTGGCCTTACTTACTGATGTCGTGATCGAATTTTTCTTAACCTCGGGAAGACGTTACGTTCATACATGGACCGATATGATCATGAGATGAGTGCGGAGGTATTGTTTGGATCGTATTGCAGGCGTTTGTTACTGGTCATCTAATGTGCAGCGCTTCAGGAAATACTACTGCATTCATTGTACGAGAACGGCATACGGAGTGTTGATGTTTTGGAGGGATATGTACGAGATGAAGTATTCAGATACAACGGTCGTCTGAACGATCTACACCGTCGTCTAGAAGCAAGCTATCAGGACATCTTGACGGTAACGAGGATTGTTGTTGGATCTTCATGAATTCCCACTAAAATCCTATCCAGAATAACACGGATGGCGATCCAACTCTCGACGAACATATATTCGACAACGAGGACGTTTTTGCAAGGTATTTCGGGTCACAGCCCCGTCCGGAATGTTTGCTGACCGAGCTCTTGTTACAGCGGTGGCTTTGGCGAGGAGATCGGAGAAGACTTCTTTGGTTTCAAGGAGCTTGGTTTGGACAAGGAGTTCAACATCAATACACTCTCTGTAAGTTATGGATAGATCAGTTGGAGTGATGCGTAGTTTGACCTTTTGCGCGTAGGTTCCTACGAAGTTATGGTACGGCCAGAAGCAAAACAGAAATATCCCCAGCCAATCCACGAGGTAAGTGTGTCTGCTTGGTCAACCCACCGACTGTGTCAAACTAACTTTCGTTATGATCCTAGTGCACCCATATGTAAGTTGGAGCTGAGCCGAGCCAACGCATATCCTGTATGCTAACTAATCCTTCTTCCAGCCGACGTGCCGTATCCACCGCCACCTGCGTTCTCCCCGATCAAGAGCTCTGAGGGAGTCATCGGCTTACTTCGCACTTATTACGCGAAGAAACTGGACGAGAACAGTGGGGACTTTGTAGAGGTAAAGGAGGCCCGAGCTTAAATCTCCATTACACTGTTCACTAACCCAATTGGTTTAGGATGAATTCCTTTCTGCTAAATTGCGGAATCCGTTTAAACCTCGTTACCCACCTGTGGCGAAGATCGGGGGTTCTGGAGACAAAAAGCCGGCAGATATATCTGCAGCTCATGCCAAGGTCAACAAGAAGAAGCGTCTCGAGTACGAGGCAGCCATGGCCGAGCGTGCGGAAAAGAAGAAGCAGAAGGCGGAGGCGAAGGCAGCCAAGTTGGCCGAAAAAGCAGACAAGAAGAAGCTACGAGAGGAGGAGAGGGAAAAGCAGAAGCAAGCCAAGAAATGAAAGGACATCCCCTGCTAGTCATTGCTCTTATTTTCCGTTGAAAGTTTTCTTTGAGCCATAGTCCACGATGTAAAATATTTTGACCTTATTATAGACCATTTAATGAACCGCATCCACGTTGGGAATCAATCACCAAGTTCCACGATACTTCTATTGCTGTTTGGGTTGTGATGCAGCACGCTTTGTATTTGTACTTCAATCTGGTGGATGGGAGTTGCTGGGTCTGGTCTTTGCTATATTTACATCTTAGAAGGTTGATCATTATGGTGATGTCTCCTTAATAAATGCTACAAAGTGGTTAATTCCTTGGCCCTGGATGCGATCTGAGATGGTTAGTTAATCCAGCTAGATTCTATTCCAATTCATCAACCGTGGAATGTTCGCAGCGATGCCGTAGCATGAGTGGTTTCACACTGCGATTCTGATTGTGTGGTAAATATAATCGGTGCCATTGAACTAGTCCGTATTCTAGCTCCACTTTACCCATTCCGGTCAAATCTACGTAACGCTCCATTCCTACTCAAATGGCGTCGAATGTCTCCGTAATATACGGCCAAGGGCGGAAACAGCTGGTCAAAACGACTCCTGCGATGCCGCTGAAGAACATCGTTTTAGCGGTGTGTGAGAAACAGAAGTATCCCGACGTCGATTCATATGGCCTGAAGTAGGTTTCTTTGCCTTCCTTCGTGATTTCGGGTTGCTTGGTTTTACTCACTGTCTTCTAGATACGGCAAATCCAACCTTGATCTTTCACTTTCAGTGCGTTTCGCTAATTTGCCTGCTGGCGCTAAACTTGAGCTTGTTCGGACGAGAGTGACAAAAGGTATTTGTCAGTTGATATATGCGGTGGGCTCAGATTGCTTACATTCTAAATCACAAAAGTTCCCGCTGTAGGTGAATGTGGCACTCCAGATGGATGAAGGGAGAATCATACAAGGTTTCCCTACCTCTACTTCATATTGGGATATGCTAATTGCATTTGAAGCATCCTCCAACAAGTTAGTATCAGTAGCCCACTCATTCGTCTGGATGCCCGCTCAACTTTGTTCCCCTCGTTAGAAATTTGACAAGAAGAAGTACTGAAGTGGGAAAAAGTGCGGCTGTGGCATACCTGCAGCCAGTTTGCGTATATCTGAACCAGGAATTTGGAAGTATTTCTGTGCTAAAGAAGACAACTTTGCAATCTACCGGTATCACCTCCGGTAATGTGCTGATTCGATTGATTTTCAGACCATCAGAAATGTCTTTGGAAGATGCAGAGCGAGAGATCACTTTCATCAACCTACAACCTCTACTGAGATACCAGTCCAAAGTCCGTCAGTGGAAGTTACAAATCAGCCTACCTTACAGTCTCCAGCATCACCCCAAACTGTACAAGATGCGCCCATGTCAACTCCGCCTCAAGCAGTAGCCCAACCTCAACAAAGAGAAGTTGTGCAAGCATTACCTCAATCCGGACAACAACCTTTAAATACCCTTGAAAGTCCATCTTTTAGCCAACCATCGAATCCACAAACATATCAATTACCATCGGTGCCAACCACGCAGCAGAATAATACTACAACTGATCAGAAGCCCGAGCCCAAAAGATCGCTCGTGAGCCCAGAATCTTCCGACCATCCACCGAGGAGAACATGGCAGCAAAGATAGAGTTACCCGACTCGTTTTATGAGCTAACATCGGCAGAATTGAAAGCTATCCTCGATAGCCAACGTGTGCAACGCTCCAAAGACGAGAACGCGCCTTTAAAAACTCGCCAAATGCGGGAAAACGAGGAGTTGCAGAAACGGCGTAAATATCCACGTACCTTGATACGAATTCGCTTTCCCAATCGTGTACAACTGCAAGCCCACTTCTCGTCATTCGAGACGATCTCCAAGTTAACTTCGTTTGTTCGGGAGTCGTTGAGAAACCCTGAGTGGGATTTCTACTTGTACGTTACCCCGCCAATTAAAAGACTTACCGACCCAGATCTCACACTCTATGAAGCTGGGTTGACCCCTGCTTCGGTCGTATTCTTTTCCTTGGCTAACAACGAGACAGTTGAGGAGTATCTCAAAGAGGAACTGGTCGTGCAAATAGAGGATCTGCCTTCGGCGGCCGAAGCTACAGCCAGTTCAGGTCCTATGGACACAAGCCATCCGGAACCCGCTCGTAATCCTTCACCTGTCCCAAGAGAGATCCATGTGCCCTCCGATTATGATCCTGAGCCGCGTGGGAAGCAAGAAGAAGCGAAAAAGTCGAAACTTCCCAAATGGTTCAAACTAGGGAACAAATAAGAGGTTGCCATTTGCAATATCATATTCCAGAGGTGTCAGTTCAATAAAATCTTTGCATAAACCGAGCTCCATCTCATAGTTTTATTTCAAATAACATCCAGAAAGGATTGCTCATTCCATGGGGAGAAGGAAGCCAAACATTGTTGTAATCGAACTGACACCACTCAGGAAGAAAGCGAGGTTAAATTAAGCTGCCGCGAAAGTAAGAGAAGTGGTGGGATTGGAGAGATGTGCGAATGTTACTTGTGCAATGTGCATACATGCTTTAAGTGGAATCAACAAGCACATCCCGATTCCTCAGGATTATTTTCCTTGTTAAGGTTCAACTTGACATCGATCAACTGTGATGCATTCGCGTCATTGCTTGCGCTGTCCATTCCTGGTAACGCTTGAGCAATCTTTCGGAACAGCGCCTTCACGTTGAATCCGGCTTTGGCACTTGTCTCCATAAACATGACGTTAAACTCTTTGGCTTTCTTCTCTCCCTCTTCCGTTGTCACCTGACGTTTATCACTTAAATCTGTCTTGTTGCCTACCAATACGATGATAACATCAGTACCACGCTCCGCACGGACATCGTCAACCCATTTGACGGTATTTAAGAAGGAGTTGCGACCTTGTTAAGGAAAGATGTGGTGAGAAACCATGCCGGTCGAAAGAACAGAAGCGCCTGATACATACTGGTAATATCGTAGACCACCACAGCAACCGAGGAATCTCTGATATAGCTTGGAATAAGACTTCTGAATCTTTCCTACAAACAAGTTGTTCCACTTTAATGTGGCTCGTTGGAGTAGACCGTGGCTTCCATCTACTTACTTGGCCAGCGGTATCCCAAAGTTGAAGACGCACTGTGCGGTCTTCCAAATACATCGTTTTGGAAAGGAAATCAATGCCGATGGTCGCCTAACGCAAAACGATGGTCATTGATTTAAAGTAAAAAGGCACCACTCACATCTGAGGCAATACCTGGTAAGTGTTGTCGAAGGTGTCATACATGAACCGGGTAATAAGGGAAGTTTTTCCCACTACAGGAGCAGATGAATATAAGTATCCTCAACATCGGTGAAATTGGGTGAGGCTGTTCGAGTCTGACCACTGAGCACAATGGTCTTGCTTTGCAAGGAAAAACGGTATGCTATACTTACCACTTTGTTCGCCCAAAAACACCAGCTTGAACTTTCTCAGAGGATTACTGAACTCCGCATTGGTAGCCATATTAGAGTCGCAATAAATGTATATAAAAAGTGGTATTAGGTGGGATACAAGGAGTGCTTCGCAGTGATGGAAGGAATATTGATATAAAAATGTACGATCTTGATTAAGTCGGAAACAGAAAGTTCATTTATACCAACTGAAATTAATCTTTGGTAACATCAAAATATTTGCTCTACCTCTCCCATCTACGTCTACCAATCGATGCTCAAACTACTGAATTTCTTCGTTCGTTAAAAATCCCATGATGGTGTTACCCTGCGATCCGCTAAACCTAACCAAAACAACGCCAGTGTTTGGATAATGCTATGACTTTATTTGTGAAGGGCTGCATGGTAGAATCGTTGCGGGGAGTGATTTTATGTATGGTGTAGAGGGGTGGTACTGGTTTACATTCTGAAGATGCCAAATTGCGACTTTTCGATGGGCTTGTTCAATGCAGCGGAAAGACCCAAGCCTAACACAGAGCGAGTATCTTCAGGCTTGATGACACCATCATCCCATAGTCTTGCTGACGAGAAGTATGGGTGTCCTTCGGCTTCGTAGCGTTCCACGATTGGCTTCTTGAACTCCGCCTCAGCCTCATCACTCCAGGATTGCCCCTTCTTGGCCTTTGAATCTCTGGTCACCTGAGCCAACACCCCGGCGGCCTGCTCTCCACCCATGACAGAGATACGTGCGTTGGGCCACATCCACATGAAGCGAGGGGAGTAGGCTCTTCCGCACATACCATAGTTACCAGCACCAAAGCTGCCACCGACGATGACAGTGAACTTGGGCACCTTAGCACATGATACTGCGGTAACCATCTTGGCACCATTCTTGGCAATACCACCGGCTTCAGCAGAGGAGCCAACCATAAAGCCGGTAATGTTCTGAAGGAAAACGAGGGGAATGCCACGCTGGCTACAGAGTTGGATGAAGTGGGCACCCTTTAAGGCAGATTCCGAGAACAAAATTCCATTGTTGGCGACGATGCCCACTGGATAACCATGGATGTGGGCAAAACCAGTAACCAGGGTGGATCCGTAGAGCTCCTTGAACTCGCTGAATCTACTTCCATCGACAATTCTGGAGATGACGTTCTTGATATCGAAGGGCTTTCTCAAGTTGTCTCCCACGATACCACCAAGCTCAGAGGCAGCGTAGAGGGGGTCTACTGGGGTACGGACCTCCAGTTGGCTGGGCTTGCGCTTGTTCAAGTTACCGATGATTCTTCTTCCGATCATAAGAGCATGCTCGTCATCGTGAGCATAGTGATCGGTAACACCGGAGGTTCTACAGTGTAAATCTGCACCGCCAAGGTCTTCAGCAGACACCACTTCACCTGTGGCGGCACGTACCAATGGTGGGCCACCGAGGAAAATGGTGCCTGCTTTTTGACGATCACGCTTTCATCAGCCATGGCTGGAACATAGGCACCACCGGCGGTACACGAACCCATCACAATGGCGATCTGAGGAATCCCTTCGCCGGACATGGTGGCCTATGTCAACGATTGAGTACCGGTGTTCAACAAACATATGGCTATGACCATCCAAATACCTGGTTGTAGAAGATGCGACCGAAATGCTCCTTATCGGGGAAAACGTCAGCCTGGCGAGGCAAGTTGGCACCTCCGGAATCAACTAGCGGTTCAGAAACGGACTGTCAACGTGCATTCCGGAAGGTTGTTGTGGACATATGGAACTTACCGAGGTAGATACAGGGCAGGTTGTTTTCACGGGCAACCTCCTGCGCTCTGAGATGTTTTCTGACAGTGATTGGGTAGTAGGTTCCACCCTGAGTCAAGTTAATACGCGGTCGACCAAGTTGGATGAATGTTATAGTACCTTGACGGTAGGGTCATTGACAACCACCATGCATTCCACGCTAATCAAGGAGCAGTTAATAAACAAGTACATCTGCTCTGAGGGCTATATGCTAAACCCACCCATTGACCCGGCCAACACCGGTGATAATACCACCTCCGGGACGTAGTCGTCATACAAATTGTGGCCTGCAAATTGCGAGAGTTCCAAAAACGGGGACCTGCACATAATAATTAGATCTTCTACACGCTGATACATCTATACAGCAACCATCGCCTTACCCATTATCCAACAGCCTCTCAAGTCTAAAGTAAAGTCAGTATTAGATGAAGCTGGCCGAATTCCCGGCAATTCATGAACTAACCTGTCACGTGGGAGCAACTTTCCTCTCGACAGGTGGCGCTTTCTAGCCTCCTCACCTCCGCCTAGACAATGGAACTGTCAGCCAAGAAGCAGCCTTGTATTAAACAACCGTACCCACCTAGCTTGATCTTGGCGACGTTGGCCTCAAGGTCATCGGTGAGCTTCTTCATGCGGAGAGCGTTGTCCTGCAGAGAAGATAAGTAAACTGTACGCCCGATCGAGGCAAGCCTGGCATTCCTACTTTGAATTCAGCTGAAGAGGTATCCACGTTGTTTGGCAGGATAGAAGCTTGCTCCTCATGTGACGAATGATATTGTCGCACTTTCCAGCTGGAGCTGGCAGTGGCCTGAAGGCAGCGTTGCCTCAGCTGCTGACTAAGTTGGGTGCTTAACCCAGGGGAGCGAAGCTGTTTGATGATGTGTGGAAGCATTGAAGGATTCAAGCTGAAAGAGGGGGCTAAAAGTAAGATTCGTGGGCGACTCCTGTTATTAAGGTCTTCAAACGTAACAACCAACAGCCGTGGGTAGCAATTGAAACACTCTTGATCCCTTAAATTGTCCAAAACTTACCATCATCTCTCTCATTGGACGTACTGTGGGAAAGTTATCATATCAGGCACTCTGTGGAACACCGCTCTACTCTAAATGGAGAAGATATTGATGTCAGGGAATTTGTCTAATGGTCATAGGATTTCTTGGAGAAATATAAGGCTTTCGCTGAAAATAGGGCCAAACAACAAATACCCAAAAAAAGGTTGGAGGATGGCATCGGCATTGTCACGAGCGTTCAGATTTTCCCAGGCTCATGGTAGTACATGGAGATGAGGCCGATAGTTATGCAGTTCACTTCTACAGTTCTAATCGGACAGCATTGTGACTTAGGTGGGATTTTACCGAGAAACCGAGTCAAAGATTGACCCAATTTTAAGCAATCTGGGTGGCGAGGTGAGTGGAACGATTTATTCTTAATGTTGCTCATAGATATGCATATTGCGCGCATAAGAATGGCAAATGACTTTTCTTCTGAAAACTGCAAAAACAATTTGACGTTGGGGGAATAAAAGGGGGAGCTGTATAGGCTCGACCAAACTGGCCGTCCGTATAAAAAAAGCCATAAATAAATACAGGTAAATACATATTCTACAGAAGAGCCATTATCAAAAGTCACGTCTATAAGTTCGAAAGGGAAACAACCATGAGGAAATAAATAGGGTGGATCAAGGGGAATATTATTTGATGCTGGGAACGAGAAATGGATTATTAGGATTATAGGTAGATTTGCTTGACATCGTTCGCACCAAAGCCTTCCCCGCAATTAGGGCATTTGCGTTGTCTCGTTTCAATGCGCGAGTCAATACACTCCCGGCAAAACACGTGCATGCATCGCATCAAAACATGGGATTTGAAGCGAATATTACATGAGTTGCATTTCAACAACGCCTATAGCAGCAAATGCATCGATTGAGCAACCAGCAGGCTTAAGGGGAGCAATTGTGGACTTACCTTGTACTCATCACACATCTGGGTCAACTCGTTTTCGGCTTGGTTCGAGGTCACGGACGCTAGCTTCTTCTTCAGTGCGTTGCATTCTTCCTCGATGCGTTTTCCAAAATGAAGTTCATGTTCAAAGGTGTGTGTTCGTTCTTTAAGAACGCGTTGCATCTTTAAGTAGCATTGGAGTTGTCAGTGATGCTGGGAGAAGAATAGGCGATGGGTATCAATGCTTACCTCTGTAATTTTGTGCTCGGTTTTGGCCACTTTGTCCTTGGCTTCATCAAGTTCATACATCGTGTCGACAAGTTTCTCTTTACAAGTTTTCAATCCGGAATTTGCCGAAGCTAGTTCTCGTTCCATATTGGCCTAATGGGATGTTAATACGAGCCACAGCATGGGGGCAACTACAAAATACTTACGAATTGTTGTGTAGACATTCTTTCTTTTTCTTCCAGCCTACGGATCTGCTCCATTTGTTTCTCCGACTGTCGTTTGAGCGACATGCTCAAAGCGGTATAGTTGTCTTTTTGTTTGGCCAAGATGGCGCACTTCTGCTCAGATTTACTTTTCTACGTTGGGCACGAAAGAATTGATCAGAAACCGATAGACAGAAAGGTATGATAAGCTTCCCTTACCTCGGCCAGAAGTTCAACGATCTTGTCCTCCTTCTGCGCCAAATCCAAAACCTTCCGTGAATTTTGTTCCTCGAGCTGAACCCAGGCTTTGCCAACATTCTCAATCTCGCTCATAAGCTGGGATTCAGTCTGCATTTATATGGTTAGAATCGCGATAAAATCTTGCATGAATGTTACATATTCCCCAATTCACCTTTTCGTGGAATTCACACTTAAGCTCAAGCTCTTTGATCTTCTCTTCGGAGCTCTTCACTTGCTCGGTAAGAGATACAATGCCACTATTTCCAGACTCTAGTAGGCGGATTCTCTCGAGTTGTTCCGCAACCGTGCGCTGCAATTCTTCCACACGCTCCTTGCTTTTCTGTTCGGATAACATGACCTAAGATAGACTATTAATAAAGGTCGGCTGGCGTAACGAAAGCGAAGACTTACATCCTGCAAGTGAACATTCTCTTCAGAGGCCTGACGGTAGACCTGGATTTGGGTGGTGAGCTCCTGAATTCTTGCTTCAGCTTTCCTTGAAGTGCAAATTTCAAAGATGGTCAATGAATGGTTGCTAACTCCAGCTAGTCCTATGAACCTACTTGAGATCTTTTCTGAGAGAGTCTTCCACGGAATCTTCCTGGTTTTCTGGAGCTTTGCTCAAATATTCCAATGCTTCCTTATCTCCTGCGTTTGCAGCTATGCGCATCTTGAGCCTCCGGACCTCCAACATTAGTGAGGTGATCTGGTCCTGTATTTAGGCTGTCAGTTTCATTCATGCTGGTGGAAACTCGTACGTGTCTTCCCTACTTTCCGAGAATTAGCGATGATTTTGATTTGCTGGTTCTGAATCAGTTCTGCATTATCTTTCGAGTTTCGCAAGTCTAGTTCGCGCTTGAAGTGATCTCGGGTTTTTTTGGCCGATGCCAACTCTTCTTGCAGCTTTCTGATCTGCGTCTCCAAAATGTTTCGTCGGTTTAATTCCTCTTGCTACGAGATCGGTTGATACATTATTTACATAGTTTCGGAACATCAAAGTGTACTGACCTCTATCTTCTCTTGGTTCACTCGCTGAACTGCTCGGAGATCATCCAATTCTCGGTTTAGCTTCTCCACAGCTTCCCCCAGCCTAATTGCGTCACCTCGATAGCGATTACATTGACTTTGGAGGTGCTTGAATGTGGGTGATTCTAATATCAAGTCGTCGGATACCCCACTGATTTGGAAATGAAGCTGATCGATGGTCTCCCGCAGCTTGATTCGTTCATTTCTCATCTCTTCAAGTTCTTTCAGGCGCCTTTCAGCTAACGAAGCGAAATGTGCCGACTGCCCTTCCAGTCCTGCTTCTGAAATACCCTCCTGTGTTTGGATTTGCAATAGTCAGATGATGTTCAAGATGCCGCTACGATATCGTGTGAATCATACTTTTTTTATGTAAACCTCCTGAACCCCGTTGTTCTCTTCGGTGTTGGAAGGCTTGGAATTTACTTGGTCGCGGGTGGTGGAGCAATTGGACCTGTCAATGCTCCTTTCCAATCTTTCTAATTCAACCTTAGCCTCGTCCAGCTGGTTGCTAATCTCATGCACCTTGAGCTGAGTTTGTTGGAGGGTTTGATCGACTGTTGCTGACTAGATTTCAGCCAAAGTTAGGTCTTGAAGTTCACAAAAACTGCTTGGTTGGAAGACTGACTTTGGAGGAGAGGTCTCTGTAGCGTTGTTGAAGCTCACTCATTGACGCATTTTGTTGATCGTAAAGCTCCTTCAGTTCTTTGTTTTCTCTTTTCAGGTGAGAAACTATGTCTTCCGACGATTTCGCTGATAAATCGGTTGGATTGGGTATTAGTCGGCCGACCGTAAATGTAAACACTACGATTCCACCAACCTTCGGCCAGCTTTTGTAGTTCGGTGCTTGTCAGCTGCCGCTTTTCCTCGATGGTTAGTAACTTGTTCACGATTTGGGTTAAAATCCCCTTGCTAAACCCGGCCTTGTCCTTCACGAAGTCTTGTAGTTCATTGTCTTCATCGTCCTCATTCAATAAAAACGACAAAAAGTCTGGAATACGGCAGGTTAGCATTGTCCAAAGAGATGATGTAAGGTTGCTTCAGATACGTACTTTTTTCTGGCTCGAATTCTATTGCAGTCCCGCCTAGCCGAGAGGCTACTAGCTTCAGATCGTCTAGCAACTAGAAAGATACGATTCATGAGTACCTGGTGTGAATCCAAAGCAAAAAACGTAGTAGAAGCCGCGTTACTTTTTCCCAGGTGTGAGCAACCAATAAAAATCTAGCTCCATAGGAGTCTTGCTTTTCCTTCAACTTCGTGATAGCTTCCTGCGCACGTTGAGCCCTTCTTTTGTATGTTTGCATCTGTCGCCAGATAGCCTCCTTTTGGAAATTCAGTATATGTTCCTGTGAAATCAAAGACTTAGTACAGGTGCACCAAAAGGGTGGATGGACAAGTTAGAGTAGAACCTCAGCTTGAGTTGCCGGATCGTCATCTCGAGCTTTACTGGAGCTCTCCATTTCATTGGGATCGTTATTTTGTCGTTTGTGAGGCGAAGAGCTTACTTCATCAAGATCTATATCTCCACTTTTTCTTCGCTTGCGATCTATCATCACTGTTGTATTTTCTCTACAGAATAACAGCAAGCGTTTTAGGTTGGTTTTGAAAGAACGACTGGACTCGTGGATGTCGCGAATTACAGGTAACCTTACAAAATAATGATATTCTGTACTGAATGTTGTATGGATGGTGAAGCTGAGCGACTCCAACTTCGTTCACCGCTTTAGTTGACAGAAGATATGAAAGAAAACGAAGCCAATTCATTCATTCGAGCCATACCTCATTCCACTTGAAACACGAAACTCTACGGGCTCACATGATCAGTGATTACAATTCGCTGATTAATTGAATAGCCGTTGATTCCAATCAGCTCGGAAGATTGATCGGATTGGGAGGGCGGCTATTTGTAATGTCATGATTCCACTTGAAAACGGTCAAGCCCTATCGTTGTCGTTGATCAGAAGGGAATGTTATAGTGGCAAAGACTCCTAAACCACTTGCTTCAGAGGCGAGCCCCACTAATTTAGGATAGAGGCGTACTTGTTGAATATGGTGCTTGGATTTCCATAGCGTCGAGCCAAAGGTACTACCTGTAAAATCAATAATGGCAATGAGATCTACGACATACGTGGTATTGGATGTCACACGACCCGACATTAACGCGGAGATCAATTCATCCATTAAAAAGGCATATTTTCCCGGAAAAGTAATGGCTGTCGGGCCCAATCGGCAGCTCCGAGTTGTTTGTCGAGGCACATGTGCTAAAAGTGGTTTGAGCTCAAAGCTATATAAGCATCCGACTCAGACCCGAGGAGTCAAACTTCGATCTACACATATCCCATGGATAGCTAGTATGAACAACTTCACAAGGAAACGGAGAAGGCTCACACAAGCCTGCGACTGCTGTCGTCGCATGAAGGTGAGATGTGACACGGATCAGCCTGCCTGCACCACATGCCGCAGGCTGAATGTCGCATGTACTTTTCTAACTGGAAATAAGAAAAGAGGCCCTCGACAACGCTTGAATCTGTTCGATGAAACTCCAAACGGAGGCCTGGAAAAAATTGTCAACTTTGATCAACCGAACCATAGCGCTTCTTCCTATTTCGGTGGGAATTCTTCAGGACTGAGTATGCCAACCCAATTTTGCCCATCCAGCGTGACACTCAATGCATTGGCAGTCACAGAATTCACCCAAATCCAGATACCATAAGCACCACTACAGAGAGAGGAACACTAACCTTGCTAGAGAATCAAGCCGAGAGAAGTGTGGACAATATGTCTGAACAATTTAGCGAGTTGTCAACTCTGAAAGAATACTCCCCTTACATAAAAAGGAGGCACACTAATCCTGAGTATGGATGGGGGAGTTCAGATAATACAAGTAGTGCCCACCATATGCTTCCTCAACACCCACCTACCAACTCTCAAACACGCCAACTCATAGATTACTATTTTCAAAATATCCACCATCATTATCCTTTCGTTCATCCCAAGGAGTTTGATGAGAAATACCAAGAAGGTCAAGTGTCGACTACGCTTATCAATAGTATTTGTGCCGTGGCATCTCGCTATAGGGCTAGCATAACAAGTGAGGAGGTTGACACTTCCTACGCCAAGGCGGTTGAAGAGGAACTACTTCTGCTAATCGATGAGCCAACGTTGGAATCCAGCCAAGCCATGTTGCATATGTGTATCTATGAATTGGCCCGCGGAAATATCAACCGAGCCGGTACTTACTCAGGTAGGTGGTATCATTCATCAATTTCAAAGCCACTGTATTAACTTTTCTTTCACCATGGTAGCTACGGCCATACGGTAAGCTTTACCCACTCCTGCTGACACGGTTATTTCGACTAATGTCACTTTCCTAGAATGGCACAAGGGCTTGGCTTTTTCCGACTTGATGAGGTTCAAAACGAAGCGAAGCATTTGACCGCTAGTCAGTGGATTAACAGGGAAACCTCCAGAAGAGTTTGGTGGTTTAGCTATATATTCGATGTGTATGTTGGTGTCGCTATAGTAAGGCCGCCGCTAATCAATGAGGATGACTGCTGTAGCATGTTGCCTTGCGTGGATGATAAGTGGGAACAGGGCCAGCCAGTTGACACTATGATATGCAGGTTTGATCGAGATCTTCCAAGCCAGGTGGTTTCGATGGTAACCGCACCAAATACAGGCTTACTAGCCATACACGTGGCCTTGATAACTATCATGGCACGGACTCTAAGAGGGATAATGCGCTTTGGAACTCTGACGCCGGTTCAAAAAGACTATGTGTTTCCACAAATCAAGTTTGCTCTGGAAGCCTGGGAAACAAACCTACCCCCGCAATACAGGTACAAACCTGAAGAGACAATCAAGGGAAACCCATACAACTTTTCTCAGATTGCATTCTTGGATTCGATGAGGCACGCCATCGATATCTGGATTCACCTGCCAGTATTTGGAGTAAAGGCTACTCCAAAGGCTCCAAACGTTACAGAAACAGTCATAAGGTGCTTTACGTCGGCCAAAATGATTGCATTTGCTGTACAAGAAGTCAACAGCACCTCAATCATTGAGGCCGATCCTATGTATAGCGTTTGTATCTTTTTCGCCGCTCGCTTCTTCTTACAGGGATGCAAATCCAAAGACCGCAATCTAGCTCAGCGTTCCTTGAAGTTCTATCGATTCCTTCATAACACGCTGCAGAAGTGGAAGGCACTCTGGGGAGTGATAGATATCCATTTCTCAATCCTGAACGAATGCTTTTCCAGGATAAGTATGAACCTCGGTCTGGATTTCATTTAGTCTGGATACTTATCAATTATGATTAGGTATGGCGCAGCTTTCGATAACTGACGTGATCAGCCCTGACCCGGCGTCTACTGGAGCAATTGTTTCGGGTATGAGGCCTGGTAAACCATCAAATATTAATTGCTCGGTAGGACAGCCTTCTGAAAGGACCAATCTCCCAAGCTCATGTGTCCAACGGGATGCCGACGAGAGTGATACACATCAGTTCGAATGCTTAATGACACACATCCTGACGCAAAATCCCCAACGTTATGACTTGAGTACAGGGATATTCGATAGCTCCTCCATATGGGGTTCACCCAGAGAGTTCTTAGGAAATGGAAACCAGCAGCACACCTTCCGAGCAAAGACAGAGCTTGACACCAGTAATTTGAGTCCTACTTTCCCCGCTACGGCAGAACAAACTTCCGCAAGCACCCCTCCCTATTTAATGTCAGTAGGCGCATTGAGCTCGCTCACACCATCAAGGCCCACTCAGTCAGCCATTCGAGGCAAATTTGACCGGCCGTAAGTGTATGGTTTAATGGTCAATTGATTTGTAATGTATTACTTGTATTTTATTCTATCCATGTATGGTATGCCATCTATATTCGATTTTATATACAGTAAAGCAGTATCGCATTCTCCCTTCGAGCCGCTTAGCTTTGGTGCACACCTATATATCAAATGCTTGCAGCCAAGTCGAATTTCTGTCCATGGTTCGCATTGGTAGAGTAGTTACCGAGTTCATAAGTTAGGGCTTGAAATAATTTCTGGTGAAATGTAAGATAACCTTCACCACGCAGAATGGTACTTGAAACTTGTTTACCTCTACAGTGTGGTCCAGCTCATCGTCTAGTACTTGTCTTGGTTCGCTTTTCAGTTTCCTGTAACGTTCCTAAGACAGGGTAGGGTTGGTGACGCGTATCGAATGTGTGCTGTCTCTTGAGTTACCTCAATATACCTCCTATCCTCATCGAGTGTGTCTTCGCAGCTCACGAGTCCTAAGGAACATCGGATTAGAATTTGGAATCTTGGTGCAAGAGCCCAATTGCAAACTTACTCGGCTCGATTCCATGGTCAAGCAGCTGGTTTCTGTAGGTCTCAGAAACCTGAGTCAGCAGGTTGACTTCACTGATCAGGCTTTCACAACGTTGCTGATGCAGCAAACGAAGTTTCGCCAGGTCCGAATCATAGCGCACCTTGAGTTTGGCCACATTTTCTAAACAAGCAATCATGAATGAAATATACGGTGGATGGCATGAGTGAATCCAGTCCAACCCTTGAACTCCAACGCCTGGGTAACCTGCTCCGTTTCTGCACGGACACACCGCTTCTTCCAAGTCTTGCGCTCCAACACCAGCTGTCTCTTGTCCTTCTGTAAAACAGATCAGCCCGCCAAATCTCCCGAACCTCCCAAAAGACAGAGCACTCTACCTCCAGATAAATAATCTGATTCAAGTAATTCTCCAAACATTGCGAGCTAGCGGAGGAGACCTGGAGGAAGCCTGGGTCTTCGAGCTTCGAGTCAATGGAATACCTAGACAACGAAGAGGTCAGCCATTTATTCGAGAACAGGAACACGACCCACGCTCCACCTTTTTTTCCCATGATTGGAATCACGGACGGTGGGAGGCTGCGGGAATGTGCTAGATCTAGATAGCATCTGCTGTTCATGTCGCGGTGTTATCTCACTCGAAGCCCAATAGTCTGCCGGCTCCTCAAGGTAAGCTTGATGATTGTAATCTCGATTCTCAAATACGGGATCCAATTTGAATCTAGATTGAACGCGATTAATCCAAGGGGCAAGTGGAAAACCAAGGGGATCTCGCGAACCTTGATTCGTTGGGTTTGGTGGTGGGGATTTCGCCTATAGGTTGTCTACACCTCTCTTGGTTTGAAACACTGCAACTTGGATGAGTTTTGAGCAAACCAAGCACTCGGTGAGAGATGGGACTTACCGTTCCTTTTGCTTCGACTTGTCCCCCGGGAAGGTTTCGTACAGGAACTTCGTGAGCACGGAGTTGAAGTTCGTCTTTCTGGTCATCTGGCTTACTTGGGATAAGTTAGTGCTTGGGCTCACTTAGATAAAGACGAATTAATTTATTCGGCGTCATGATTAGGTCCGGCTTCGGTCGCTTTATACTGTATGTGGCATTCTTCGAGTCCTGTCGAGCTGATAGATGAAACCAATACCCGCCGCCGACAACGGGATCTAACCAATTGGAAGGAGATGGCCAGAGAATGAGACGACTCGCCGAGTGAATTGCTCGTATTCACTGTTCAGTCAAGTCATTATGGACCCCAGGACAATCCCAACATTTGTTGCAATAATTCTCCGCGCATACGCTTCGAACCTATTGATGAACTTGAGGTTTTGCTTTTCATTATGGCACCGATCAAGATTTGATTAACCATCTCTGAAATCATGGGAAAGTAAGCCCCTTTATTTCGGTAATCATCGGGTTCGGGGGTGAAATAGACATGTAAATCAGAGGGAGGAAGGTGGGTTGGATGACGGAAATTAAACGTGAATTTGCCACCTTTCCAGTGGTGAATGCTCATGAAGGTTGGCCGGGATTTCGTCACGACTGATGTGGGGATTATATACGTTACTGGGATTCGTATTTAGTGATTACTTGGGTCTCCATTTGGACTCGCGGTGCATGACGGCCTGTCCAGCTCTTGAACTGCCAAAGCCCCTGCTCGATCAAGATCTGGACGCCCTCGACGGTAGACCATCCGAAGCTCTCAGCCTTCTGGAGGAAGGGCGTTCTCCGTGGCTTGTATGCTAGCTCAACCGCCACTCCAGAAACATCTCCTTTGAACAAGAAATCTGGGATTTCAAGATTGGTCCCGTCAGCTGGAATGGTTGAGACAATGACTTGCAGGCTTTCGGTTTCAAGTGACTCGAGCGTCTCTATTGCAGTAACATCGAACTTACATTCCTTGGCAAGGGTTTGAGCCTTAGAATAGGTACGATTATACAAATAGATCTTTTGCAATCCAAGCTTGTGTAGTGCGTAGAGGGCGGCCCGAGAAGTACCTCCGGCGCCGATCACTAAGCCGCAGTTTAGCTTAGTGGAAGCTGCGAGTGCTCTCTTGGCTGTGTTATAGATACCGAGCCAATCGGTATTGTCACCAATAAGCTTTTTGCCACCCTTTAAATCGTTTTTGACGATTATGGTGTTGACAGCACCAACATCCTGGGCTGTTTCAGTGACTTCATCCAATAGCGGCATAATCTCTATTTTATGAGGAATGGTGACAGACGCACCGCCGAAATTTGCGGCATGAATCACATCTTTGAGAGGCTCAACAGTCGAGGATTCATAGAGACCATATTGGTGTGGTAATCCGAGCGCTTTGAATCCGGCATTGTGCAAGGTTGGCGACATTGAATGCGCAATTGGAGTACCGAACAGGTAAAATTGTTCAGGTGAGATAAGGCCTAGTAGTGCAGCCGATTGGTGTATATCCACAACCGATAATTGGCCAGGAGCAGCCTTGTTCGGTAATAACGGATGAGTAACCGGAGTAAGGGTAGGGTTGAGAACACGCGAGAGCTGGCCAATAGGTCCCATGTTGATGGCAATAGTAGGCTTGCGCTCTTGCTTTGACTTTGCAAACTTCTGACAAGCAAAATTATCGTCAAAGGTGGTAGCGACGGATATCAACTTGACGATATCACCGATTCTGGATGCTTGGTTGTACTTCTCCTGCACTGCATCACCATCCCACTTCATCTCACCCTTGGTATCATGCCAAGAGGCGATGATTTGAGCATTTCCCTTGTTCTTGACCAATTCCTCCGTCTCAAGTACGTTCCAGCCAAGCTCTACATCGACATACTCACAACCCCATTTCAGAGCCTTTTTCCACAAGTCAAACAAGCTCGCCTCAGCATTGTTGGGGAATTTGCCACCTTGTGACTGTGAACGCACAGTGAATATAACAGGCAGAGATGAATGGCGACGAAGTAATGAAAGCTGATTGGCCACATACTCCGTAGAAGGAATAGTTTCGTTCGGGGCGCTTGGATTCACAAGAAGATCTACGCGAAGCTCCAGAGCATCAACTCCTTCAGTCAGCGTTGGGAGATCTGAGATGCAGGTAGTAAGATCACCGTAAGTCAAAGACAGGAAGTAGCTAGGGTACAAGTTTTCCTGAGGAATCTGGTTTGTATCTTTACCAACAACGAATTGAACAAATTTGACGAAGTCCCTTTCCACCAATCTCCATTCAGCGTTTCCATCAACACCAGGAGTGACGTCTGTAGATGCAACAAACTCATGGCTGGAGCAGGCTTCGTACAAGGGCTTTCTTCTTTCCCAAATATCAAGCATGTCTTGACCGTACATAGGGCGAGTGGTGTCTTGATCCAAATAACGTTTTACCTTTTGGATATCTTGTAGGATTTGGATGACTGGTCCTTGTTCTTTCGCGAATTTTTTGAGGACTTCACAAGATGATGGTGTCTCAACAATTCCGCCACCACAGGCAATGATGGCATTGTTGGGGTACTGCTCCAATGCTTCAACCAAAAGCTGCGACTCTTGTTCTCGAAATTGAACCCAACCATTGGCCTCAATGAATTGAGGAATGGTAGTTTTCAACTTCTCTTCCATATAATGATCCATGTCGACGAATTGGCGAGAAAGAGCTGAAGCGGCTGCACGTCCAAGAGTAGTCTTTCCAGCACCACGCATTCCAATCAATACAATGCTGGCTTCGGGGGACTTCTTGTTGACTACTTCAGTATTGACCACAGGAATCAAATCGAAGCCACGAGTTTCAACTTCAAGGATATTCTCCAAAGCATCCCACCATCCAGGCCAGGTTTTTTCCACGCATTTCTTTTCACAAATCATGGATCCACCAGGTACGATACATCCGAGAACGCTGAAGCTCATTGCAACTCGATGATCATCATAGCAATTTACCCCGTCCTTGGGTCCACGTAAATCTTCATAGTTGGCACCATGGATTTGAATACCATCTGGAAGCTCTGAAGCTTTAACCCCGAACTTTCCTAGCTCAGTCACCATAGCCGCAATTCTGTTGCATTCTTTGACACGTTGGTTGGCAATACCAGTGATCCTGGTGATATTCTCACCATTAAATTCAGACGTGACAGCTGCCAGGACTGCAGCAGTCAAAAACGCATCAGTCATGGTTTCCATATCAATGGAAGGCAGGGGTTTCAACGTTCCACGGGGTGGTCCTTGAACTGTTGTGGTACCTTCGGTTTGAGTGACAGTGCAACCCATTGGCTTGAGAACGTTTACGGCAAAACCAGCATCACCTTGAAGGGAATTGCTACCAATGTTGGATAAGGTACATTGAGTACCTGTTATAGCAGCCACAGCTAGCGGATAGGTGGCTGAACTAGCATCAGCCTCAACGATGTATACGTCAGGGTTTGTGTAGACTCCTTGAGGAATCTTGTAAATATTGGAGGCGACGCGCTCAACTTCTATTCCGAACGATTTCATCATTGCGATTGTCATGTCAATGTAAAGCTGAGAAATCACCACACCACCGGTTAATTCCAACGTGACAGGCTCGCGGGCATAAGGAGCGCACATCAAAATAGATGAGACGTATTGCGATGAGATTGAAGCAGCCAAACGAAGAGTGCCACCCTTAAGGCCTCCAACTGGGGTGACTTCAAGAGGCAAACATCCTCGAGATTGCAAAGATTTGATTTGGGCACCATTCTCACTTAAAGCCTCCACTAGCGGTCCAATTGGGCGTTGCTTCATACGATCATTACCAGTAAGTATGGTGGTACTATTCTCAGCACCATCAGTATTAGGGATTAATGCACAGACAGTGGTTAAAAAGCGTGCGGCAGTACCAGCGTTTCCCAAGTAAAGCTCGCTATTTGGAACTTGCAATTTTCCACTTCCTCCGCTGACAACGAGGGTGTCGCCATTATCCTCCCATTCATACTCCAAGCTTCCTAGCTTTTTGAGTGCCTGAAGCATGTACTGGGTGTCATCAGAATGTAAGAGTCCTTTGACGCGACAAACGCCTTTGCCTAAAGCAGCTAATACCAGAGCACGATTGGATATTGATTTTGATCCGGGAACGGTGATGTTAACTGGCTTGTTGGCATCGGCTGAAACAACCTTGGGAAAAACAATTCCTGCAGGGCACAGAACCTTATGGATGACCTCGTCAGATACTACAGAGGGACGGGGCTCCAATGTTTTCCCAATAGTTGATAGCATTACAATTCGTTTTTGGCTTCCAATATTTTTCTTGTCAACTTTCATAATCTCAAGCATCTCATCCACATGGCAATGTTTATCACCGATCCATTGTTTGACGCGCTTTTCCTCCAACGAAATGGGAAGTCCGTAACTCTGAAGGCAGCGGGTTAGTCGTCCAACAGCAACTTGACTGAGGTGACCTAAATAACGTGCAATCTCGGCCTCTTTAATCATACCAATAGATACACATTCGCCGTGTAGCATCATTGGAGAAACAATTGCTTCAATGGCATGACCAACTGAATGACCAAAGTTGAGCAATCCACGAAGGTCAGATTCACGCTCATCATTGGTGACTACATGCGCTTTGACGGCTGCAGAAGCAAGTACCACAGTCAAGAGTAGAGTCTGTGCAGGAGTTCTAGTAGATTCGGTGGCACCTGAATGTTTTTATATTAGTGAAACCCTTGTGATTCGAGCATTATACATGAAAATCACCTTGGAAAGGAACCGAAAGATCGGGCTTCAACACTGCGTCTCGAATGCTCTCTGCTCCGTTTTCAAGCAGTGTAAAATCGCTCTCGCTCCAGATAGCGGCGGTCTTGATGACCTCGGCCATTCCATTGATAAATTCGCGCTCAGGTAGTGTTTGCAAGAAACTAAGATCAAGGAAAATACGTTTTGGTTGCCAGAAAGCACCTATCAGATTCTTTCCATGCGGAGTATCAATAGCGGTTTTTCCACCAATAGAAGAATCGACCATGGCAAGTAATGTGGTTGGAACTTGAATGAATGGAACTCCTCTCATGAAGGTAGCAGCGACGAAGCCAACCAAGTCTCCGATGACACCACCTCCCATTGCGATCACACAAGTGTCACGAGTGCAAGAGTTACCCAGCATGAAATCTTCAATCTGCCCTTTGACAGCTCTTGATTTAGATAGCTCACCGGGAGGAAGAACGTAAGTTAAAAGCCGAGAGCCTAATCCGAGGTTCTTGAATGCCTTGTCAAAGTGAGCTTTGAATTTATTCAAGTAGAGTGGCTCCAGGTTAGTGTCAGTTATAAGGACGTATGTAGATGATTTCACAGCTGAGAGAACATCGCGAACAATGTATTCTGAGAGATGAAATCCAACTACAATAGACTCCGATCCGAGAATCGAGACTTTTAAAACATCAGGAGTGGGCTGTTCTGCCGTCATATGGAATGGATGTGTTTGAAATGTGTAAAAGGTACACTGCAAACACCAAGGTATAGCAACTTTGGTGGTAAAGGTAGTTGCTAGTAAATTAAGTTAATATATTCTACAGGTTGAGGATATTTTTTCTTTATCAGGTTGACCACGAATTTGTTATCTTGGGCATGTTGGATCATACAGATATGGAATTAGATGTGGTATGAGTCATAAATGTGTGGCTTACGTGCATATATATATGTATATTCATTAGTTTAGAGGCCAGCATAAACTTGGAATCAGCCCAAGGTCTGAATGCGATCAACTCAGTGGAACCATTCAGGAAACCAGAAGAAGAAACGTAATCGCCAGGGTGATCGCAGCAATAGCCATACAAACACCGCAAATTCGGTAGTTCGCTCGGTGTATGAATGCTCAAACGTCGACTTCATGCGAGCTTCAGATTGGTGAAGACCATATATGCAGGTAGTATCACTATATTAGGTGAAAGATGTAAATTCAGCATTTCCTTTTTGCTTTAGAGTCATGGTGAATCGTTTTGAATTTCTTCGCTGTGTAATAGTCGGACCAATGGAATTCCCCATCTTAACAAGCTCCCCTGAATTGCCTATATCGAGCATTGGCGCTGAGTTTCTGTTGTTTAAAATTGCTGTTGTGATGGGCCTGTACTTGCACATCTCATGCATTGAACTCTATAGGCTAGATTAGTTCAGTACAGGTGAGTTTATTTCGTGTCCTTTTTTTGGCAATATATATATCTTGATTAAGATCCTACGCTTATAATTCATAGGTGGATGTGGTGGCATTAATGCCATTGTATACGAGTGTATTGTTCAGTGGAATGTACTGCTTGGTCACCAGCTTAATTACTTCTTGTGAAACAATACCACCTAAAAATGCTGCGATACTTGGCAGTTCAGCAAGGCCCGTTCGGCACCTGTAATTGCATGTCAGAAAGTCGAATAGAAGCTGGTATAACGCAAATCAAGAGCATACACTTCATGGATATGATCTTCAGATATGCTTTCTTTGGATAGCCCCCATTCATTTAGCAGGTTGGCAGTGGCTTCTTTAAGCAATTTAATGTCTTCTTTTACGGATTCGTCCTCTTGGCCTTAAGAGATGCTAGGTAAATTGAAAGGTTTCGAAGCAATCTATCTGAGGTGCCATACCTGGATACCGCTTGTGGGCTTCATAAAATCGATCCACTGCACGAACAATAACATAATAGGGTAGATTTCCCGCTTCGTCCTCTAGCCATTGGCCTATACCAGATATTAGTAATACATACAAATAGTATTCGGAAGCATTGATAATTTACGTATTTGCTTGATTTTTGGAGAGTTCTGGTATTCCTCGGCAATAGGGCGATACTTCAAAACTGTCAAAAACCCAGTGTTTTTACAGAATACTTCAATTTGCTCCTCTGTAATCGAATCAGCTGGGCGGTTTACCCTGGTTAGCAGTTTCTTCAGATGGTTCTTCAAAGCCAATAGATCCTCTTTAGCTTTCTGTCGGTATCTACTCAGTAACCGATAAGTCATCTTGATTCTAATGTGATGGTTTGGTATTGGCTTACATATTCTGTAGGGCAATATAGCGCTCAGTATCAGATTTCATATCTGGCAATGACCCGGATACGGGAAGTAACCCATTCCCTTCGTGATTTACAAATTCCTCTAGCGCACGTAGCATCAGCCAGAAATCCGGGGTCTAAGGGGCATAGCAACATCGGTTAGAAGACAAATTTTGTTGGAAATAAGTAAGCATCATATTACTTGGTTTGTTATCTCAATGCTGGCAGATGAGGCGAATAAATCTCGGATCCCAGAGGGTACCTAATGTTTGAACTCTATTTAGCGATTCAATTTCTACTCAATGTACTAATCTAAAGAACTACCTCTGTTTGGTTGCATACTCTAAGCACCATATTCGTAGCTTCTTCGAAGTTCTCCTCGTCGACAGATCGGGACATCTGCTGTATCTGTTTCCTAAACTCAGTTTTCTCGGCATAAACATTCGGTAGCTGGCCATTGTGCTGTTGTGGAGATTAAAAGATAGTTCAGTATTACTTTATTCTTGGCTGAGTGTGAGCGTTAATTGATCAGGACCTGGCTCCTCCATTTCTGCATTGCCTGAATTAGGATGACAACGTATGGTACATTTCCGTGATCCATATTACTCAGATTTTCAAGTTCGAAGGATTTCGCGTACTTCTCCAATTCTGGAAAAGGGCGATCAATGCGTAAATCGATCGTATTCTCGGAGTGGGTTTCAATAACTAAATTAATGGCTGAGTTAGCTATAGGAGCCGTGCACAAGTATAAAGGTATAGTGACCTGTATGCTCTGGTACTGCAATCCGTAAGTAACCCATGTATCCAAAGCTTCTTACTGCTATCAAGGCAATATTTTCCCTCCAGCAATATTCAGATAGCTTAATCAAGTAGCTTTCTGGCACTTCCAAGGCGATAACTATTGAAAACTGCTTGAAGAATTCTGGCCGTTGTTCAATCAGCCCATAAACATCCTAGTAATATAGATAACATTATTGTGTTTGATCAACCACCGTAAAGTAGAGACTATGTGACGCTCATGTTTTTACTAAGCCACAAAGACGCAGTAACACTAGGCTAGGTTAGCATAGGGTATTTGGTTTTATTACCTCTTGCTTGTGGAATCCTTTCACATCCTCGTTGAGTTCTTTAAGGAAGTGTGCGACCGATTGTGCACGAGAACGACCAACACTGGACATTTCTAGGTAGAAATTATTTCCTACGTCTTTGCTGTCCACTATTTTGTTGTCCAAAATTGTAAAAGAGCCAATTCCTGACAGGTATGTAGTAAAGTTATCAGCTTGGGTAAAATTTAGCCTCATGGCCCAACCTTGTCTAACCTGGAAGTATCAGATTCTTTAAAATCTCCGCGCCAGTTGCTGTTCCATTAACTAAACATACATTGGCATTTTCAAGCGCAGTCTGGCCGTTGGCGTGCCATAATCTTGTAGAGCGTTAGGCCAAAGTGACGAGGTACTGGATGCATACAAAAGTCAGTCACGCACCTTAACTGTCTATCGTATTTTTGACTTTTGCTATCCATTTAGTTTGTAGCAGTGACAAGTTTTATTCAAAAGAAGGGTTAAATTTGTGCTAAGTTTACAAAAATATTCAAGATATGCCCTCTAGTTACTCCAACATTGGTTGCATATATTGTATGGA
The DNA here is from genome assembly GCA_002104905.1 of Basidiobolus meristosporus CBS 931.73. Lineage (NCBI taxonomy): Eukaryota > Fungi > Basidiobolomycota > Basidiobolomycetes > Basidiobolales > Basidiobolaceae > Basidiobolus > Basidiobolus meristosporus. Next base: position 158,795 of record MCFE01000034.1, on the reverse strand, counting down.
ATGAGTCACCATGACTCATTGTTGGTAATACTGGCATTTCCGAATGTCTGGTTAGGTAGCTACGTATGTCTGGGAAAAACTACGGATTTTAGGGGATCAATTTCAAGGTACAGATATGGCAAAGTATTTAACATGCTGGGATGAATAACAATGGCCAAAATTTTGATTCGATCACAGCATCTATCGAAAAAAAAAGTGTTACAATAAATTGTAATAAAGGCTACTACAACGTTCCGCCTTCACTTCGCTCCCACCTTGCAAAATGTCTGGCGAGGGTAATGTCACTACTGTTCATCTCGACACGTTTGAAGTTACGCGAACTAAGGGAAATACTCATATTGCTCAAAAATAGGATCTGCTCAATTTAACTTTCCCAAAGAGGAAGAAAAAATACTTGCTTTTTGGAAGGAAATCGATGCTTTCCGTACCTCTGTAAAGCTCTCCGAAGGTAGAAAACCCTATACTTTCTATGATGGTCCACCATTCGCTACCGGTCTTCCTCATTATGGACACATCCTTGCCGGTACCATCAAGGTAACAGAAAAATAATGAAGTAGTTCCCTAAAACTGTGTAGTAATGCTTTACATATAGGATATTGTGACTCGTTATGCTCACCAAACCGGTCATTATGTCGAACGTCGCTTCGGTTGGGATTGTCACGGTTTACCTGTTGAATACGAGATTGACAAAAAGCTCGGAATCAAGGTGATACACCTTTCACAGATATCCTTCGAGGATATAAACTAATATTTTTTTAGGGTAAAGATGATGTGATGGCCATGGGAATTGAAAAGTACAACGAAGAATGCCGTAGTATTGTTATGCGTTACGCTTCGGAATGGCGTGAGACTATCGAAAGAACTGGTCGTTGGATTGACTTTGATAATGACTACAAAACCTTGAACCTTTCCTTTATGGAGAGTGTTTGGTGGGTATTCAAGCAACTCTTCGAGAAGGATCAAGTCTATCGTGGCGTTCGTGTTATGCCATACTCTACTGGATGTAACACTCCTCTTTCCAACTTCGAGGCTTCCCAAAATTACAAGGATGTCAACGATCCTGCCGTTGTTGTTTCTTTCCCCTTGGTCAGCGATGCTGAAGTAAATTTGATTGCTTGGACTACCACTCCTTGGACTCTTCCTTCCAATCTTGCCCTCTGTGTGCACCCAGACTTCGATTACATCAAGATCAAGGATGGTGAGACTGGTCAAATTTATATTCTACTTGAGAAGCGTCTTGAAATTCTTTACAAGAACCCCAAGAAGGCCAAGTATGAAGTTCTTGAGAAGTACAAGGGTAAAGACTTGGTCGGCCTTGAATACACACCACTATTCAACTACTATGCCGAGGAATTCAAGGGCAAGGGTTTCAAGGTTGTCTCTGACACTTATGTTACCGACGACAGTGGTACTGGTATCGTTCACCAAGCCCCTGCATTCGGTGAGGACGATTTCCGCGTATGCCTTGCTCATGGTGTTATCACTGAAGATGGTAACGTTCCTTGCCCCGTTAACGAGATGGGTAACTACACCGCCGAAGTCACTGATTTCGCTGGTCAGTACGTCAAGGAAGCTGACAAAGCCATTCAAAAGCATATCAAGAACGCCAATAGATTGATCCGCCAATCTCAGCTTATGCACAGTTACCCATTCTGCTGGAGATCCGACACCCCATTGATCTACAAGGCCGTACCTTCCTGGTTTGTTCGTGTTAAGCCAGTCATTGAGAAACTTTTGAACAACAACAAGAAGACCCGCTGGGTTCCTGATTTTGTCCAAGAGAAGCGTTTCGCCAACTGGATTGCCAACGCTAGAGATTGGAACATCTCTAGAAACCGCTATTGGGGTACACCCATTCCTTTGTGGGTCAGTGAAGACTTTGAGGAGATTGTATGTGTTGGCTCAGTTGCCGAACTTGAGGAGCTCTCCGGCATATCTAACATTACTGATATCCATCGTGAAAAAATCGATAGCATTACCATCCCCTCCAAGACTGGCCGTGGTGTTTTGAGAAGAATCGAAGAAGTTTTCGATTGCTGGTTCGAAAGTGGTAGTATGCCCTATGCCCAACAGCACTATCCTTTCGAGAACAAGGATAAGTTCGAAGCTAACTTCCCCGCTGACTTCATTGCTGAAGGTCTTGATCAAACCCGTGGCTGGTTCTATACATTGATGGTCCTTTCCACTCATCTTTTCGACGAGCCTGCTTTCAAGAACTTGATTGTCAATGGCCTTGTTTTGGCTTCAGATGGAAAGAAAATGAGCAAGCGCCTTAAGAACTACCCTGAGCCCGGCAAGGTTATTAACAGCTTCGGTGCTGATGCTCTCAGACTCTACTTGATCAACTCACCAGTTGTTCGTGCTGAAACCCTCAAGTTCAAGGAAGAGGGAGTCAAGGATGTTATCACTCGTGTATTCCTTCCTTGGTACAACGCCTACAGATTCTTTGTTAATCAAGTGGTTTTGATCAAGAATGACTTCGGAATTGACTTCAAGTATAACCCAACCCAACAGAAGTCCTCCAATGTCATGGACAGATGGATTTTGGCCTCCTGCCAATCTTTGATTCGTTTTGTCCGTGAGGAGATGGCTGCTTACAGATTGTACACTGTGGTTCCTCGTCTGTTGAGACTTATTGAAGAGTTGACCAATTGGTATGTCAGATTCAACAGAAAGAGACTCAAGGGTGAGAATGGTCAAGAGGATGCTGTCATGGCTTTGAACACTCTCTTCGAAGTTCTTTTCACTCTTTGCCGTGTATTGTCTCCTTTCACTCCCTTCTTGACTGAGAACATGTACCAAACCCTCAAGACATACTTGCCTCCATCCAACAGCCAAGAAGATGAGCGTTCTATTCATTTCTTGCTCTTCCCTGAGGTACGTGAAGAATACTTCGATCCCGAAATTGAGCGTGCTGTCTCCAGAATGCAATCGGTCATTGAGCTTGGCAGAATCATTCGTGAAAAGAAGAACATTAGCTTGAAGACACCCCTCAAGGAGCTTATTGTCATTCATCATGATCCCCAATACCATGAAGATGTCAAGGCTCTTGAGCAATACATTACCGAGGAGCTTAACATCCGTACTCTGACCGTCACCGCTGATGAACAGCAATATGGAGTCAAGTACAGAGCTGAGGCTGACCTTAAGGTTCTTGGCCAAAAGTTGAAGAAGGATGCCATGAAGGTAAAGAAGGCACTACCTAACCTGACCTCTGACGAGGTCAAGAAATTCGTCCAAGAGTTGACCATCATGGTTGAGGGTATCACTCTTACCGATGAGGATCTCACTGTTATTCGTTACTTTGATGTCCAAGACAGCCATTATGAAACCAACACTGATAAGGATGTCCTTGTTTTGTTGGATGTCCAGTTGTACCCCGAGTTGCAACAAGAAGGCCTTGCTCGTGAAGTTATCAACCGTGTTCAAAGACTTCGTAAGAAGGTCAACTTGCAGCCCATTGACCCAGTTCATATGTACTATGAATTCAAGAAGGACCCTGAAGATCAACTCTCCAAGGTTATGCAGGAGCAAGTTGAGGTGTTAGTGAAGGTTTTGAGAAGACCTCTCTTCCCAGTTGCCGAGAAAGCTGCCGATGCCGAGGTCATTGTCGTCGAGGAGCAAGAAGTCAACGGATCTGTATTCGACCTTTGTCTTGTGAAGGACTGGTAATCCTCATTACCCACGAATTCGCAACGTACTTTCGCTCAGAGTAGTAATTTCTATTTATCCCCTCATCCGCGCGTTATCTGCACCTTAATGTTTATTAGAGTTAAACCCTTTTGACAAGAAGCCTACTTTTTAGTGCTTCCATTCTTACTGTAAACGAAGTTCGTTCTTCATGAATAAATGCAGTTAATGCAAACAGATATTCGTTCCAACCACGCCACATGCATGACTGTTTGAAACGGAATCGAGATCCGTTCGTTTCATGGATGTTTTTTAAATCGGAAATAATCGCTGATTCTCTCGGACTCGTTGGTGGCTGTGTATATAATAGCGAGTTGCTTCGATCAAATCTTTGGCTACCTGAATGACCAGTATCGCATAGGATGACCAGCATAACCCAGCTAATTCTCTTCTTGTTCCTTACGATAATGACTGAGGGTGTCCGGCGCCTCCCGCAAACCTTAATATTTGGAGGAAGCGAAGTAAAGCCCAAGTACAGCTATCCGTGGATGGGCTACATATACATGAAGGATGGCAACAAGGAGCACGGTTTATGTGGTTGTAGTTTGCTGGATCCGGAGACGGTATTAACGGCGGCACATTGCATCATGAAGCGTGCCAAGCCGTCCAGCTTCAAAGTTCATTTTCACCGGCATAACCTAACGAAGGAAAGCTTTGAAGAGGATGGGGAGGTGGTCAACGTCCAAAGTGTTACGGTACACCCCGGCTGGAGCAAACGACTGTTGATCAACGATTGTAAGTGAACAGCCACGTGGGGGAATAGGAATGGGCAGATTGAATTAATCTTGGATTCTCTAGTTGCCATCCTAAAATTGGCGAATCCCTCGAAATCAAGCTCGTTTCTGGCTCTGGACACTGGCGGAGCAGTCGCCTTTGGTAAAAAGGTTAAGGCCATAGGTTGGGGGCTTGGTTACAATTTTTCCCCGCAGAGCACGCTACAGATAGTTGATATGGAGATCTTGCCCGATAGCGTATGCTTGAAGGACTTCGGTAGTAGTCTACCCACCTTCAATCCGAAATACACCATATGCACTGGCACTTCACAAGGCGGTAAAAGTGAGTACCCTTTCCTTCACCAGTATCGAATCCAGCCCAAATAATACGTATCCTCACTTCTAGATGTATGCTTTGGGGATAGTGGCGGCCCTTTGATTGTCAACAGGAATGGAACCTGGGTGCTTGTCGGAGTCACCAGCTATGGTGCTAATTGCCGCCCCAAAATCCCTGGTGTAAGTGAATTTTCAATACTTGTGCCACATGGTCGGAGCTAAATTGGGTTCTAGGTGTTCGCGAAGGTTGCCTCCCAAATAGACTGGATACAGTCCAACATGAAACCCAAGACTGCTCCCTCCACTCGGTAAACAAAGTGTAAACCGGATATCCCAAAATCCCGTACATATGACCGCTATTGTAAATAAACCCGCTTCTGGTGATGTCCATTTCGAGCACTGGTCTGTGGAAGTGATTATTTGTCGTGATTAGTCTAGTCTCGATGAGACATGTTTATGTATTAGTTAAGTGAAGATATATTTCAAACATGAGTAATAATTATGGAATAAAGAGAGTGGGAATTCAATGAGGATGCTCATTTTCTCGCTTTGATCTTCATCTTGACACCTCGGAGCAGCCCTTCGACCTCATCCAACTTCTCTTCTAGCTGGTTCTTCCTTCGTCTAACGATAGCATTTCCGGAGGAAGGTATGCGCGCCAATTCGAAATTGATCTGATCTCGAGCATCGGTTAAAGATTTCAAACGCTCGTCTAAATCCAAGTCGCTTTCATCCTCAGCGTACAAGCAAGAAAGATCTAAGAGGCTATTGTTCTTACTAGGTGTGTTCAATGTGTGTCGTCGAGAATCTTGCTGGTATATGGGGGCTGGGCCGTCGCCATGCATCGAGCTGCGATCTCCCCAATTACTAGAGCGATCATCGACAAAGCTTCGCTCCGACTCGGGATAGTAGGTGGCTGGCTCAGAGTAATTGCCGTAATGTGCGTGGTGGTATTTGTTGGAGGTTGGAGTATTAGCAGGTGGTGAAGAAGAGCGTACAGTGCTGGAACAGTAAGAGTCGTTGTTGTAAAAAGATAGGGTTCTGGACCTGTTTCCGTGATAGCTTTGTTGGTCAAAATTATTGGAGCTTCCTGTGTGTGAGGGAGGGCCTACTTCGTTTCTATTGCTCGTCAAGAATTGAATTCGTTCCTGTAATCTTTCATTCTCCAACTCCAGATCCCTCAATCTTCTTTGCAAATAACTCAGCTCACTCTGCTCTTCCGTTTGGTACTTCATCAGTTGTGCTCTTAAATGCGTGCTCTCGGTCTCTGAGCACTCGTATCGCTTAGTCATAGTGGCTAGTTTGCTCTGTAGCAAACAATTATCCTCCAGCGTACGTTCCTCTTTAAGCTTCGAATCAGTAAGGCTTTTACGAATAGTAGCCCGTTCCTGGTCCAGTTGTTCGTTTTCATCTTGGAGCTCAGAAATTTTCTTTGAAAACTCTTTTTTCTTCGCCTGAAGGGACTCTATCAATTGATCCTTCTCTAAACTCTCTTCTTGTGCTTTCTTCAAATCCCTCTCCAATGAATTCACAGTTGCTTCAAGATCCAATTGCGAATCCTCGTAGTGTTGACGGAAGCTTTCGCTATCCTCTAGGGCCTTCTGGCTAACTGTTTCCAAAGCTTGAAGTATTTCTTGTTCATGGGTTTTCGCATCAAGTAGTTGGCTTTTATACACCTCAACCTCGCCTTTATACTTGGACAGCTCTTCCTTCAATAACTGTATGCTTACACTACTTGCTCCGGTGGGTAAACCTGAGGTTCTCTTGGGTGTGGTCGACGTCCTTACAGCAGTTGGCGAGGTGCGCTCCTTGGACATTGATGTTGGCGTAGGTGGTTTACGAGCGTTCACCGCCGTCTTGGGTGGAGCAGACGTCAAACTTACTGTACGGTTTCTTGCACTTGTGCTAGTAGCTGGAGGCCCCATTTTATTGTAAGTTGGCGTTTTCGGGACAGTAGTAGCGGGATTAGAGCCGGTACTTCTAGTCTCCGGTTTAGCCGATACGTCGATTGTTATTTGTGACTGTGTACGTCGTTTACTGGTACGTGAAGGGGTGGGGGTTGACTCCATAGGTTTTCTTGGCATAGTGGTGGAACGCGGCACACTACTCACCGACTGAGTTGGCTTCTTGACACTGGAAGCGAGTGTGGTAACTCTTGCCCCTCGCTCGCGAGGGGTTGAGGTTTGCTCCTCTAGTGTGCCAGAAAAACCGCTGGTGTTGACCTCATCCACGCTAGAATCAGTTGAAAATGAATTTCGTTGAATCGGTAAACCCTTTTCCCCTCCACGACTTGATGCATTAGGTGCTTGTAAGGCTACGGTAGATTCCTTTGTTTTGGTGGATTCCAGCGGTTGGTCCAGTTTAGCCTTGTTTGTGGGGCTCTCAGTAGAGCGCTTTGACGGAACAGGTAACTTTGAAGGGGTAGTTTTCTTGACTGGGGGCGCTTGTCGGTAATTCAGGGTGCTTTAAACGTTGAGTAATGAGTACAACGCCATGTAATAAGGGTAAAGATTGTAGGGAATGTAGAGGATATAGTTCTCTAAACACAAAGTATACTGACTTATGTCTCGGCAATATAGGACCGTCATCCTCGCTCTCGCTGCTGTTTAAGTAGGAAAGAAATTTAAGAGAGGTTTGTGCTGTAAAGGTAAGCATCAGGACGCGCGTTCAAAAAGAAGCCCCAAGGCATCGGAGGTAACCAAGGAAAAGGGCAAGTACCTGGATCCTCATCAGAGTCTTGGGAAGCAAGTTTACGGTTTTCAACTGCCAAAAGCCAAGCAGGGCGCTTTTGCTCAGTTCTAGGTCTGGGGCCAAGGTTAGCCATTATGTCAATATTTCAATATCTTCAAGTGGATTTAAAACTGTACAAATAATGAGATACGAAAGCAAAACTATCAGTGGGAAGACTGCTCGTGAGATGAAGTGTATACAGTGTGGACAAGTCCAAGTTTAGAAATCAAAGCAAATATATTTAATGTCAGAGCGGGATATTTGTGACAAAAATTCACCAAAAACCCTTCAGAAATCGGACTGCAATGTTACGAATAAAAATATTAACTGCAGAAAAAGTATAATAAAGCAACTCAAAAATAGCAGAACAGAGCATCACGGGTATCTGATTGTGGACATGAAAGGGCTGACTTGAATGCAAGTTCAACATTACATAGCGTGCCTAGCATTAGTGGGATCTAGGACCCAGGCATAGGAAATATAGAGGCAAAGCTCATTTCAACGATGCCAACAACAATGGTGACATATGAAGGGTTGGATTACATTAGTGTAACATTGCCAACCAGAAATGTTGGTGTTTCTTCCCCTTGTCACAACCGCGCTCATTAATATGGTGGCTACTTATTAACCTTTTGCTAGTTGGAAACATCTGGATTTCAATCATCGATGACAGCAAATGATATGTGTCAGGCGCCAGAATTTCCGTAAGTTTGGGTTTTACTTAATCAAATTACGTGTGTTTTCTCTCATTTTCCAACCGAGATCAGTCTCCCAATCAACACAGGCCACATCTAGTGATTATTTAGCAACCCTCGTGTAAATACTTTCCAGGGATACTAGAGTCAAGAGCCTTGCTCGTAGTTTTCGATCCAGTGTCAGCTATAGACTAGTATTTCACGTTCCGTTAGACTCGAAGTAGTTCTATATCCTTCTTTGTTAAATTCTCTTTAGCTCATCATAATGGTAAAGTGCCTTGATCATCTCTTGCCCGTTATCCAGATATACTAAAGCTCCCTCCACGGTTTCTATACACTCTTTACGACAGTCTGGTGGTCGTAATCTCAGGTAAACTTTTGAACACGGTAAAGCTTGTTTGTTGAGTGTATACATGTGTATTGATGTTTCCCGCAATGATTAAACAGAAGCCGTTCCAATCCCTCAAAGGCTGGTGCCTCCCGTAACACCGCTGCGGCCAACGTTTCGCGCTTGTACTCCGAAGACGCGCCTGGGCTTCGAGTGTAGGTCATTTTCAATCCTTTATCTATGGTGTATGTCCTAACAGTTACATCTAGTGATCCCGTGGTCGTTCTTGTTCTCTCTCTGGTCTTCATTGCCTCCGTTTTTGCCCTTCATATCTACGGCAAGCTTACCCGAGGTTAAATGTTCTTGTACTGGTCGCCCGTGTTCCGCTTTCAATTCTATGAAACTCACTATTTAGAACTTGAACGAATTTTACTGTTGAATATACATAAATAATCATTCCATTCCGTTGGTTTTATGGGATTTTCAGGAAATTTGGATTATATTGAGCACCTTGTTTAAAAATGCACTTGGCAGTTTGCTTTAAACTGGCCTACACTCAACACCACCCACTTGAGTGAGGCCAAAAAAAAGTGGGGTGGCGATCGAAAAAAAATATCTTTACACATCATGGATAACAGTAGCACTGATGGTTTAAGAATAACCAAAAAAGAGGGATGTCCCCAGAAAACTTTGGTAAGCGGGGGAGGAAGCTCACTCATTGGTACATCTCGAATCACCCCGAAGATTGGCATCCATTATTGTAAGTTATGCTTGGAGCATTCAAGCTATCACAGTTGGTTACTTCCAAGAAACACACCACTTAGAACAGGGAGTTTACCATGGAGGATGACGAGGTATTTGAGCCTTACATTATCCTATTATTTGTACTTTCCGCATTCAAGGAGGGTCGGGTATTTTTACATATCTAGACTCTTCATTTCTTCTACAATTCTATTTGCCATTCAGTTGCTCTATATCTGTCCCAGTTGTTCACCCGTCACTTTACTTGCGTCTTCATATAGTTATTCCAAAAGGCCAAGGAAATGAAGGCCCAAGAAGAGCAACAAAAGCTAAATGCTGAGAATCAAAGGATTCAAGAAGAGTACGAAAGAGCAGCCCGTGTTCTTTTTGATATGGTATTCGTTACACCACGTCAAGCCAGTCAAAGGCATATACTAAGTATTCTTCAACCAGGTATCAGAGTCCAAAGATAGCGAATACAAAGTTCACCGTTTGGAAGTGAATGGCTCAAACTATACTAGATCCAGCGTATTTGAAACTGTATTTGGACAGACCATGAAATCCCGAACCTTGGGCGAGATTATCAGCAATACACGTGTCGCTGGAAGCCGCCTTCAGAGATTGGGGATCTTCAAAGACGTAGATATTACCTTTGACGCGGCCAAGGATCCCTTTGCTCCTCGCGATTCTATCGATATCTTAGTTAATGTCGAGGAGAGAAGCCGATTCTGGGCCAAGACCGGAACTGAGATTGGGGATGGTGAAGGAAATATGGTACGAACGGGGAATATTCCGATTAGCATAGCACATGTTCATTAACTTCCCACCAAAGAATTCTTCAGTCAACTTCCGGAACGCATTCGGCGCTGGAGAAACATTCGAGGCTAACGCTTCCTTCGGTACTCGAACCAGTTCTGCTTTCCAGGTAAATAATTCAGTAGTGCACATGCGCGAAATACACCCCAACCTTAACGCTTGCTGGAATAGGTCTCTCTATCGAAGCCCTTGAATGCTAACCCTGATGCAGTTGTCGATGTTACTGCGTATCAACAATCCCGTAACAACAAGCTGTATAGTTCTCATGAGGAGCTAACACGTGGCGGACTATTGCGTTTCAGAGTAAGTAGTGGGTTTGTTCAACCATCCATTGGTTTCCACACTAATTTCGTGCTCAGGGTATTTCCCGCTTCGGCTATCACGAGCTCGTCTACGATACTGTGTGGAGACAGATTCACAAACTCGACGACCTTGCTTCTCTCAGGTATGTTGGCCCGATCTGTACATACATTACCAGGGTCACTTAAGCAGTCCCTTCAAGTGTGAGAAACGAAGCTGGCCATTCCGTAAAATCTTCCATCGCCCACGTGTTCATGCACGATAGGCGCGATGACACTGTCTTGCCAAGTAATGGCTATTACCTGAGACTTGCACAGGTACATTCTTTGATGATAAGCATAGGTCGTAGTGTGTTTAATTGACCGTTTAATGTAGGAATTTGCTGGTCCTGGTGGTGATGTTAGTTTCGTCAAGAACGAAGTCGAGGCTCAAGCCAATTATAGCCTTGGTAGAGGATTTGTAAGTTAAGTTTGCTCGTTCTTTTTTACAGACTGAATGCTAACATCGAGGTCAGATTCTTAGCTCTTCTTTACGTAGTGGGCTCTTGGTGCCCTTGTTTGGGGAGAAATCACACATCAATGATCGCTTTTTCCTTGGTGGGCCTACTTCTGTTCGTGGTTTTAGATACGCTGGTATTGGCCCTAGAGATGGAAGTAAGTGATGGCTACGTTGTACTTGGTGCCAAGCTGACCTTACTAACACGTTAATTGTCAACACTAACAGAGGACGCTCTTGGTGGTGACGCCTACTGGTCTGGTGGAGTAAGTCTGTACACACCACTTCCTAAAGTCAAAAGTGAAGCTCTTAAGGGCCATATTTTCGTCAATGGAGGTACCCTACTTCCCTCTGTCGATATCAGTAAGTGTTGTCAACGTTACTTCGTAACAAATTCAGTTCCAAATATTCACCTGTCGACCATTTTTAGCCAAGCCTGTTCCTGAAACAATCAACCGACTTGTTAAGACACCTAGTGTCGCTGTTGGCGCTGGTCTTGTGTACAGACACTCCTTTGTTCGCCTAGAACTCAACTTGTGTCTACCAATCTCAGTCACCGCCACTGATCAATTCAAGAAGGGAATCCAGCTAGGCGTTGGCATGAGCTTCATGTAGAGCATTTCATCCTCCACGAGATATTTGACGAAGTCCAACATTTTCTTTCGTTGTCTCTTAACACACTTGAACATATAGCAACTTGGTTCTGATTGCACACTATACTAAAGAAAGTCCAACTTCCTAAAATCTCCATTCAATGTTAACCATCCAACCATACCGCAATTACTTATCCCATTCTCACGATGGCGGTTTCCATTGATTACTCATACATTTTGATAGTTTTCATATAAAGAGGCATTTCAACTCCATACCATGTTGGGCTTATTGGTTGGTAAATCCCTACTCCCTTGATGAATCCCACTCACATATATTTATTCAATGAATGCCGGTTCTTGCATTCTGCAATGTGTGTGATTGATCTGGCTAAAAGGATACCTCTATTGTGTTCGTCTATTCTGGATATGCAACATGACCTACAGCAGGTCGGCCGATCCTCACGTAGTGTCGAGGCGAATGAGCGATTACGGGAGGCCCGAGGTATACTTGAACGGGCTCCCACTGACCATATCTAGCACCACATCCACAAAAGGGAAGTGTCCTCGCTTGGATATCAAGGTGGTTCGTTGTATCCCCAGGATGTAGGGGGATATATTTTATGCTGCGACCCGTACACGAGGGATTTTGCAGATGGCTCATTTCATCCACATCGACGAAGATGAAAGGGGCACCCTTTACGAAAACAATCGATTACGAATAGGAAATCCAATCAAAGTTACATTCCATACAAGCCAGTAGGGTCATGATGCATATGCCAAGATAATGGTGTCCAGACATGGTGAAGATCCAAGGAAAGGTGCGCTCCCACAAACCATGCATGCCCAAACTGAATGGCCCCTATGCTCAACCACCGGATCTCTTGCTAATGATGGAGATAGTCTTGTATAAAAGCCTCACGTACGTGCCTGAACAAGACATTCAAACATTGTCTAATCCAAGCGAATAATACGACACGATGAAGGTGACACTTATGACAACTCTGCTTTACATCGCTTCCATCTCTGCCCTACCCACTGGTGATCATTCCGGAAATGGGGCTGGAGGTTACGACGTCAAAGACTATTCTGGCGGAGGAAATGGCCACGGTGGCTCCTACGATACTGGTAATCATGGAGGAAATGGGGGCGGTGGAGGCGGCGGCTATGATTCCAATGGAAACAATTATGGTGGAAATGGTGGTGGCGGTAATGGTAATAGCTATGATACTAAGGACTATGGAGGCGATCATGAAGAGGGCTACGGTGGTAATGGTGGTGGTGGCGAAGGTGATTATGAAGGAGGCCATGAAGAGAGCTACGGTGGAAATGGCGGTGGCGATGGTGGAGATTACGACGACAGCTATGGTGGTAACGGAGGTGGTGATAGCTATGGCACCAATGATTATGGAGGTGACCATGAAGAGAGCTACGGCGGTAATGGTGGTGGCCATGGAGGAGACTACGAAGAGAGCTATGGTGGTAACGGAGGTGGCGGCAGTAGAAGTAGCTATGACACCGAGGAATACGGAGGTAACGGCGGTGGCCATGGAGGCGATCATGAAGAGAGCTATGGCGGTAATGGTGGAGGCGGTGGAGGCGACAGCTACGATACTGGAGATTATGGAGGTGATCACGATGATAGCTACGGCGGAAATGGCGGTGGTCATGATGGCGACTATGAGGAAAGCTATGGCGGTAATGGTGGTGGTCACGGAGGCGACAATGAGGAAAGCTATGGCGGTAACGGTGGTGGTGGTCACGGAGGTGATTATGAAGAGAGCTATGGCGGCAATGGCGGTGGTGGTAGCGGTAATAGCTACGACATTAAGGCCTATAATGGTAGCGGCCATGAGGGTGAGCATGAGGGAAATTACGGCAGAAATGGTGGGGGCGGAAGCGGTTACGATACAAAAGATTACAGTGGCAATGGATCTGGTCACAAGAGTTACAAGAGATCAGTTCAAGTTAGAAATATCTTGCGAGGCGTAACACTCCGAGGGAACTGAGATACATTCCAGTTCCATCATCTTGCTCTAGTCACAGTATGAGGAGCTCTGAGGCGCGATATATTCAAAGCCCCATCAATTCATTACATCACCCAACACTAGAATAACAATACCAACCTGCTTTCAAGAACACGATGTATATTTAGGCCCAAGCCTGAGCTCAATATGCAAACCAATAAAGCAATCTTCATTTTACTTCATGTCCCAGATCACTGGTGTAAACTTAGGAATATTCTCATATGAGGAATTCCTAAGGTAATCAAAGTTGTAGATCAAACCATATAGCAACCAGCATTTTTCTGGATCATCATTTAGGTGCGCAAAATATATATCCAAGATAGCATGCTCGTATGGGGCAGAGCATGAAAATATCATTCACCCACATATAAAACCATCCACTATATGCAGGTAAAGAGATGTAAGCTAATGTACTAATGTGATCCACCCACAGCAACATAGATCGGGCACAATGCGACCTAGCAACAGGAATCTAGTGCAGAATCCGACCATCCGAAGGACGATTAGCCGGATGAAAATGATGGGGTTTAAGCAGATGCAATCCTATGGTACACCTGCATCACAACATCAACATGAGCCCTATACCTACGTTAGGCAAAATGTAGATGTATCAAGTGGTCTTGACCCGTTTGAGGACGTATAAATAGCGCGGCATTCTACCCCATTCAAGCATATTCCTCCCGTATTGTTCTATTCGAGGCACAACTCAAGGACAAAAGCAACAACCACAAAATGAAAGTAGCCCTCATCGCAGCCCTTCTCTACATCGCCTCTGTCTCAGCATTACCCTCTGGTGACTATTCTGGCAATGGTGGCGCTGGAAGTTATGATGTGAAAGATTACTCTGGTGGCGGAGGACATGGTGGTAGCAAAGACTACGAAGGGAATGGACATGGTAATGACAATGATGAAGGGTCTTATGATACTGGTAACCATGGAGGTAACGGTGGAGGATCAGGCGACAGCTACAACAGCGGAGACTATGAAGGTGACCATGAGGAAAGTTACGGTGGTAATGGGGGTGGAGGAACTGGTGGCAGTGATAGTTATGATACAACCGAGTATGAAAGTGATCACGGTGATAGCTATGGCGGAAATGGTGGCGACCACAAGAAGAGCTATGACGGAAGTGGAGGACGTGAAGAAGACTACGAGGAGAGCTATGAAGGAAATGGTGGTGGTAGTGGTAGCGGCTACGACACCATGGACTATGGAGGTGAACATGATGATGGCTATGGCGGAAATGGTGGTGGCCATGAGGGTGATTACAATGGCAGTCATGGTGGCAATGGTGGTGGCGACAGCTATGACTCCAAGGACTATGGAGATGATCATGACAAGGGCTATGGTGGAAATGGTGGTGATCATGGAGGCGAATATGATAATGGCAATGGTGGCAATGGTGGCAATGGTGGTGACAGTTATGATTCCAAGGTTTATGGAGCTGACCACGATGAAAGCTACGGTGGAAATGGTAGCAGTGGAAGTGGCAGCGGCAGCGGCTACGACACACAAGACTATGGTGGTAATGGAGCTGGCCACAAGAGCTACAAAAGATCAGTTCAATTCAGGGAGGCTCTAAGGAGCATTGCTACAAGAAAGGTCTGAAATAGCCTATTGACCATGTCTCTTCAGTGAGTCTGAGTGCGTGGAGTGTGGATCTAGCTCGATTGGCACAACTCCATTCTATTATCTATTACCCATATTACCATCCATCAAAGTAATACTAGAAGAGCACTTGGAGCTTGATCGTATTCCTAATCCATTTTACCAGACAATGCGTCGCGCCTAAAATACATCCCAATAAAGTCACCTTCATCGTACACTAAGCTATTAGTACTGACGATCTGAGCATAATCTTGTGTATGTGGATATACCCAGATACCTTCTTTACTACCTATAATGCAGTTCTATGGCAAGGACTTGTTATCAACGTGCAGCCATAAAGGAATAGTGAGCGAGAAGCACCAAAAACATATAAATCGTTTGCTTATTATTCTGATCCACTCCTCCCGAAAATGTAGTGATCTGTAAAGGAAATCTCATCATGCCAACCTATAATTATTGCTCATTTATACTTGATTTAAATATATCTGCCCCGATTCTAGTTGCCCGCCTAAATCCCACATGCAGGTGGTGGAGTATATGTTATCGTAATGCAATAGTCCACCTGCGTATCCCCGTCAGTATACACCCTACATGTGCTATTGAGCAAGGAATTGACCACATTGATTATTCATGGTGTGGTGGTGGTATAAATATGCAATCTCTATTCTCATCAAACACATTCCTCAGGCATCGTTCTATTCGAGGCGCAACTCAAGGACAAAAGCAACAACCACAAAATGAAAGTAGCCCTCATCGCAGCCCTTCTCTACATCGCCTCTGTCTCGGCATTACCCTCTGGTGACTATTCTGGCAATGGTGGCGCTGGAAGTTATGATGTGAAAGATTACTCTGGTGGCGGAGGATATGGTGGTAGCAAAGACTACGAAGGTAATGGGCATGGTAATGACAATGACGAAGGATCTTATGATAGTGGCAATCATGGAGGTAGCGGTGGAGGATCAGGCGACAGCTACAACAGCGGAGACTATAAAGGTGACCATGAGGAAAGTTACGGTGGTAATGGGGGTGGAGGAACTGGTGGTAGTGACAGTTATGATACAACTGAGTATGAAAGTGATCACAGTGATGGCTATGGCGGAAGTGGTGGTGGTGGTGGTAGTGGCAACAGCTTCGATACCAAAGACTATGGGGGTGATCATGATGAAAGCTATGGTGGAAGCGGAGGAGGCCAAGGTGGCGACTATGAGGAGAGCTATGGTGGAAATGGAGGTGGCCATGAGGGTGATTACGATTACAGTCATGGTGGTAATGGCGGTGATCATGGAGGCGAATATGATAATGGCAATGGTGGCAATGGTGGCAATGGTGGTGACAGTTATGATTCCAAGGTTTATGGAGCTGACCACGATGAAAGCTACGGTGGAAATGGTGGCAGTGGAAGTGGCAGCGGTAGCGGCTACGACACACAAGACTATGGTGGTAATGGAGCTGGCCACAAGAGCTACAAAAGATCAGTTCAATTCAGGGAGGCTCTAAGGAGCATTGCTATAAGGAAGGCCTGAAATGACTGCTGGCTCCACCCCGCGACTACGCTCCGGCTCATGCTGTCTTCGTGTTGCGTATTTGACTCATAGCATACTATTCACTACTTCACATGCTATCACCCTACGAATTGATGTTAGAAGAGCATTCTCAGCTTAGATTCATTGCTATTCCATTTTACCAGGCGATCAATTGCACCCAAAATGCATCCCAATAAAGCTACTCTCATCGCACCCCAAATCATTTCAGTGTGTTTCTGTACTGCAGTGTGGTGGCTCTAAGCCTGTAGGTCTCCCAAATCGACACCATAGCATCGCATATCGGCCCTACATAATCACCAAGAATGTGGGAAAGTAGTCTGATCTTGGTAGAGCCTTTTTCACCTCCGAGGCTTGATCCAATACAGAAGCCTGTACCTTACCACGATCGACTACAGCAACATAGATCGGGCACAATGCGACCTAGCAACAGGAATCTAGTGCAGAATCCGACCATCCGAAGGACGATTAGCCGGATGAAAATGATGGGGTTTAAGCAGATGCAATCCTATGGTACACCTGCATCACAACATCAACATGAGCCCTATACCTACGTTAGGCAAAATGTAGATGTATCAAGTGGTCTTGACCCGTTTGAGGACGTATAAATAGCGCGGCATTCTACCCCATTCAAGCATATTCCTCCCGTATTGTTCTATTCGAGGCACAACTCAAGGACAAAAGCAACAACCACAAAATGAAAGTAGCCCTCATCGCAGCCCTTCTCTACATCGCCTCTGTCTCAGCATTACCCTCTGGTGACTATTCTGGCAATGGTGGCGCTGGAAGTTATGATGTGAAAGATTACTCTGGTGGCGGAGGACATGGTGGTAGCAAAGACTACGAAGGGAATGGGCATGGTAATGACAATGACGAAGGATCTTATGATAGTGGCAATCATGGAGGTAGCGGTGGAGGATCAGGCGACAGCTACAACAGCGGAGACTATGAAGGTGACCATGAGGAAAGTTACGGTGGTAATGGGGGTGGAGGAACTGGTGGCAGTGATAGTTATGATACAACTGAGTATGAAAGTGGTCACGGTGATAGCTATGGCGGAAATGGTGGCGACCACAAGAAGAGCTATGACGGAAGTGGAGGACGTGAAGAAGACTACGAGGAGAGCTATGAAGGAAATGGTAGTGGCCATGAGGGTGATTACAATGGCAGTCATGGTGGCAATGGTGGTGGCGACAGATATGACTCCAAGGACTATGGCGGAAATGGTGGTGATCATGGAGGCGAATATGATAATGGCAATGGTGGCAATGATGGCAACGGTGGTGACAGTTATGATTCCAAGGTTTATGGAGCTGACCACGATGAAAGCTACGGTGGAAATGGTGGCAGTGGAAGTGGCAGCGGTAGCGGCTACGACACACAAGACTATGGTGGTAATGGAGCTGGCCACAAGAGCTACAAAAGATCAGTTCAATTCAGGGAGGCTCTAAGGAGCATTGCTATAAGGAAGGCCTGAAATGACTGCTGGCTCCACCCCGCGACTACGCTCCGGCTCATGCTGTCTTCGTGTTGCGTATTTGACTCATAGCATACTATTCACTACTTCACATGCTATCACCCTACGAATTGATGTTAGAAGAGCATTCTCAGCTTAGATTCATTGCTATTCCATTTTACCAGGCGATCAATTGCACCCAAAATGCATCCCAATAAAGCTACTCTCATCGCACCCCAAATCATTTCAGTGTGTTTCTGTACTGCAGTGTGGTGGCTCTAAGCCTGTAGGTCTCCCAAATCGACACCATAGCATCGCATATCGGCCCTACATAATCACCAAGAATGTGGGAAAGTAGTCTGATCTTGGTAGAGCCTTTTTCACCTCCGAGGCTTGATCCAATACAGAAGCCTGTACCTTACCACGATCGACTACAGCAACATAGATCGGGCACAATGCGACCTAGCAACAGGAATCTAGTGCAGAATCCGGCCATCCGAAGGACGATTAACCGGATGAAAATGATGGGGTTTAAGCAGATGCAATCCTATGGTACACCTGCATCACAACATCAACATGAGCCCTATACCTACGTTAGGCAAAATGTAGATGTATCAAGTGGTCTTGACCCGTTTGAGGACGTATAAATAGCGCGGCATTCTACCCCATTCAAGCATATTCCTCCCGTATTGTTCTATTCGAGGCACAACTCAAGGACAAAAGCAACAACCACAAAATGAAAGTAGCCCTCATCGCAGCCCTTCTCTACATCGCCTCTGTCTCAGCATTACCCTCTGGTGACTATTCTGGCAATGGTGGCACTGGGAGTTATGATGTGAAAGATTACTCTGGTGGCGGAGGATATGGTGGTAGCAAAGACTACGAAGGGAATGGGCATGGTAATGACAATGACGAAGGATCTTATGATAGTGGCAATCATGGAGGTAGCGGTGGAGGATCAGGCGACAGCTACAACAGCGGAGACTATGAAGGTGACCATGAGGAAAGTTACGGTGGTAGTGGAGGTGGGGCAAGTGGTGGTGGTGGTGGTGGTGGCAGTAGTGGCGGTGACAGTTACGATACAACTGAATACAAAGGTGATCTCAGTAATAGCTATGGCGGAAATGGTGGTGGTGGTGGTGGTGGTGGTGGTGGTAGTGGCAACAGCTACGATACCAAAGACTATGGGGGTGATCATGACGAAAGCTATGGTGGAGATGGAGGAGGCCAAGGTGGCGACTATGAGGAGAGCTACGGCGGAAATGGAGGTGGCCATGAGGGTGATTACGATGCCAGCCATGGTGGTAATGGTGGTGGCGACAGATATGACTCCAAGGACTATGGCGGTGATCATGACAAGAGCTATGGCGCAAAGGGTGGTGATCATGGGGGAGAATATGATAATGGTAATGGTGGCAATGATGGCAACGGTGGTGACAGTTATGATTCCAAGGATTATGGAGCTGATCACGATAACAGCTACGGTGGAAATGGTGGCAGTGGAAGTGGCAGCGGCAATGGCTACGACACACAAGACTACGGTGGTAATGGAGCTGGCCACAAGAGCTACAAAAGATCAGTTCAATTCAGGGAGGCTCTAAGGAGCATTGCTATAAGGAAGGCCTGAAATGACTGCTGGCCCCACCCCGTGACTACGCTCCGGCTCATGCTGTCTTCGTGTTGTGTATTTGACTCATAGCCATACTGTTCATTACTTCACAGGCTGTCACCCTACGAACTGATGTTAGAAAAGCATTTGCAGCTTAGACGCATTCTTAATACATTTCACCAGCCAATCCATCGTGCCCAAAGTATATCCCAATAAAGTCACCCTCATCATACGCTTAACCATCATCACCAACGATCTGAGCATGATCTAGTAAATATAAATATACCCATACGACTCCTTCATGATGCGCATTGTAATGCTATTTTCGATGACTAATTATCCGTATGGCATCTCTGATGTATGAGGAGCAAGAGAATACCAGTTGATTCACTTGATTCATAGCGAAACATTCTTACTAATCACACACTACTCCAAATGATGTAGCAATCTGTTATACCAATCCCTTGGTGCTATACAAGACGATTTCACAAGGGCTGGATATACCCGAATGTACGGATCTCCTTACTCAAGTATAGTTATCATCACGATCTTTCCCTACACAAGTAGCGAACCAAAAGTGATTGTAATGCAATGATCCACCTGCATATCCCCGTCAGTATACACCCTACATGTGCTATTGAGCAAGGAATTGACCACATTGATTATTCATGGTGTGGTGGTGGTATAAATATGCAATCTCTATTCTCATCAAACACATTCCTCTGGCATCGTTCTATTCGAGGCGCAACTCAAGGACAAAAGCAACAACCACAAAATGAAAGTAGCCCTCATCGTAGCCCTTCTCTACATCGCCTCTGTCTCGGCATTACCCTCTGGTGACTATTCTGGCAATGGTGGCGCTGGAAGTTATGATGTGAAAGATTACTCTGGTGGCGGAGGATATGGTGGTAGCAAAGACTACGAAGGTAATGGGCATAGTAATGACAATGATGAAGGATCTTATGATAGTGGCAATCATGGAGGTAGCGGTGGAGGATCAGGCGACAGCTACAACAGCGGAGACTATGAAGGTGACCATGAGGAAAGTTACGGTGGTAATGGGGGTGGGGGAAGTGGAGGCGGTAACAGTTATGATACAACTGAGTATGAAAGTGATCACAGTGATAGCTATGGCGGAAATGGTGGTGGTGGTGGTAGTGGCAACAGCTACGATACCAAAGACTATGGGGGTGATCATGACGAAAGCTATGGTGGAAATGGTGGTGGTCATGAAAGAGACTATGACGAGAGCTATGAAGGGAATGGTGGTGGTAGTGGTACCAGCTACGACACCAAGGTCTATGGAGGTGATCATGACAAGAGATATGGCGGAAAAGGTGGTGATCATGGGGGCGAATATGATAATGGCAATGGTGGCAATGGTGGCAATGATGGCAACGGTGGTGACAGTTATGATTCCAAGGATTATGGAGCTGATCACGATAACAGCTACGGTGGAAATGGTGGCAGTGGAAGTGGCAGCGGCAATGGCTACGACACACAAGACTACGGTGGTAATGGAGCTGGCCACAAGAGCTACAAAAGATCAGTTCAATTCAGGGAGGCTCTAAGGAGCATTGCTGTAAGGAAGGTTTGAAATGGTAAATTGGCCTTGTCTGTTGAGTATACCTCGGTTGGCTAGTGTTATTCCAGCCCGTCTATCCCAAACCCGTACTATTCTTTTTTTCCCGCGTTAGCACCTTTCAAAACTCCGTGGGCAAAGCACTTCCAACTCAGACGCATCCCTTTTCCACTCTACCGAAATTAAGATTGCACCCAAAATACAAGTCAATAAAATGGCCTCCGTCGTACTCGTAGTATTTATAATGACATTGAACCTAATTTATTGATGTGTGTATAGTTAGCCAGATGCTTAGCATTCTACTCCATAGCGTAAAATGGAGGTAATGATGAGAGATATGAAGAAAACGATCACTGAACTGACCATAAGATTCCCAACACAAGTTGACAACGTTGATGGACATTCCAGTCGCGGCTATTTTCGGTATTTTTGAAAAATAACTCTCCGTCAAAGAATAGGAAGAGAATTGTAGCATTTACAGTTTATACGTAACTAGCTGTGGATCAGGATGTGATGTAGCAATGTGGGTACACTTCATGGGCATCAGTAGTTACGATAAGAAAGATGCAACTGTGGGGGTGGAAAAATACATCCAAATATCTTTATCAATTTATCGCAATACAGCAAATTCCAAGCATCTCCTAAAGTTAGCCCAAATACACCTGGATTAAGCAATCTTTACATATGAATCCTTTAAAGTCAAGTAATTTGCATATCGTTGTCATGTCCTCCTGACGTTCGTCCACATTGTGATCACAGCAATACTGAAAAGTAGGTAAAGCTACGATCCATTTAGCAGGTAGATATAATTGAATTATGGAAATAATAGAATTCCCTCCGGGTAGATCATGAGTATTATACCCTTGCATAAAGAAGAATACAAGCTTAGACTTAAATCCCTGGATAAGAGCGTGCTACTGCAAATCAATGATCCACCTGCATGCCACCATTACTGTGCACCTTACAACAATTTCAGCTGGGAAATGGCCCTGACAATCGATCTTAGCCAATTTAACGATATAAAAGCCCGCTCCCCCTTCACCCATATCAACTATACTCATCTCATATCATTCTACCGCATTCACTCCCTTAGAACAAAGCAATTGCATCAAAATGAAAGCAACCCTCATCACAGCACTTCTATATGTTGCCTCTGTCTCTGCACTACCCACCGGTGACTACTCTGGTGCCGGCAGCTATGATGTGAAGGATTACTCTGGCGGAGGAGGCCATGGAGGTGACACAGAATATGAAGGAAATGGCAGTGGTGGATCTTACGATACTGGCGACTATGGAGGTAATGGCGGAGGATCAGGTGACAGCTATGATACAACAGAGTACGAAGGTGATCACGAAGATAGCTATGGCGGGAGCGGAGGTGGTGGCGGCGGCGGTGACAGTTACGATACAAAAGACTATGAAGGTAGCCATGAGGAAAGCTATGGTGGAAATGGTGGCGGAAGTGGTGATAGCTATGACACCAATGAGTACGAGGGTGATCATGAGGAAGACTATGGTGGAAATGGTGGTGGAAATGGCGATAGCTATGATACCAAGGACTATGAAGGTGATCATGAAGAGAGTTACGGGGGAAATGGTGGTGGCGATAGCTATGATACCAAGGACTATGGAGGCGATCATGAGGAGAGTTATGGCGGTAATGGCGGCAGTGATAGCTATGACACCAATGAGTACGAGGGTGATCATGAAGAGAACTATGGTGGTAACGGTGGGGGTGACAACAGTTATGCTACCGAAGATTATGGCGGTAGTGGCGGTGGTAGTGATAGATACGACACCAAAGACTATGAGGGTGACCACGACGATAACTATGGTGGTAGTGGCGGAGGAGGCGACAATAGCTATGGTACTAAAGGCTACGAGGGAGAACAGGAAGACAGCTATAGTAGTGGCGATTATGAAGGCGATCATGATGAGAACTATGGTGGGAATGGTGGTGGTGACAGCTACGATACAAAAGACTATGAGGGTGACCACGAGGATACTTATCAAGGCAACGGCGGTGGAAGTGGTAATAGCTATGATACCAAGGACTACGGAGGCGATCATGAAGATAGTTACGGAGGGAATGGAGGCGGCCATGGTGGTAATCATGAAGATAGCTACGGCGGTAAGCACAAGTCGAAGCACTGCAAGAATCACGGAAAGAACTATGGTGGCAATGGAGGCGGTAACAGCTATGATACCAAAGACTATGAGGGTGATCACGAGGAAAACTATGGTGGAAATGGTGGTGGGAACAGCTACGATACCAAGGATTACGCATCAGGTCACAAAAGTTATAAGAGAGCAATTGAGGTCAGGAATGCCCTTCGAAAGATTGTAGTTGGAAAGGTCTAAGATAACTAGCATCATGAAAGATGGTTGAATCTACCTCATTATTTTATTAACTAATACATACATGACATTACCGGCTTAGCCTCATGAATACTAAATGCCCCTATAGATCTCCATCTATACCTGCAAAATGCATTTCAATAAATTGAGTTTTCACTATCTGATCTCTAACTAAATATACTCATTTAACTGCCCATCTATATATGCTCACGCTGCTACTCGCCTATGTATACTTTGATGATGCTCAATGTATTCTACGTGCGCCTGTAAATTTTTTGAAGTCAATAAAATATCGCTGTATCACGACAGGGTTCATTTACCAGATGCAACTGACGGAGCGTGCTGCTGCAAATCAACGATCCACCTGCATGCCACCATTACTGTGCACCTTACAACAATTTCAGCTGGGAAATGGCCCTGACAATCGATCTTAGCCAATTTAACGATATAAAAGCCCGCTCCCCCTTCACCCGTATCAACTATACTCATCTCATATCATTCTACCGCATTCACTCCCTTAGAACAAAGCAATTGCATCAAAATGAAAGCAACCCTCATCACAGCACTTCTATATGTTGCCTCTGTCTCTGCACTACCCACCGGTGACTACTCTGGTGCCGGCAGCTATGATGTGAAGGATTACTCTGGCGGAGGAGGCCATGGAGGTGACACAGAATATGAAGGAAATGGCAGTGGTGGATCTTACGATACTGGCGACTATGGAGGTAATGGCGGAGGATCAGGTGACAGCTATGATACAACAGAGTACGAAGGTGATCACGAAGATAGCTATGGCGGGAGCGGAGGTGGTGGCGGCGGCGGTGACAGTTACGATACAAAAGACTATGAAGGTAGCCATGAGGAAAGCTATGGTGGAAATGGTGGCGGAAGTGGTGATAGCTATGACACCAATGAGTACGAGGGTGATCATGAGGAAGACTATGGTGGAAATGGTGGTGGAAATGGCGATAGCTATGATACCAAGGACTATGGAGGCGATCGTGAAGAGAGTTACGGGGGAAATGGTGGCGGAAGCGGTGATAGCTATGATACCAAAGACTATGAAGGTGATCATGAGGAGAGTTACGGGGGAAATGGTGGCGGGAGCGGTGATAGCTATGATACCAAGGACTATGTAGGTGACCATGAAGAGAGTTACGGGGGAAATGGTGGCGGGAGCGGTGATAGCTATGATACCAAGGACTATGGAGGCGATCGTGAAGAAAGCCATGGCGGTAATGGCGATGGCAATAGCTATGATACCAAGGACTATGTAGGTGACCATGAAGAGAGTTACGGGGGAAATGGTGGCGGAAGCGGTGATAGCTATGATACCAAGGACTATGGAGGCGATCGTGAAGAAAGCCATGGCGGTAATGGCGATGGCAATAGCTATGATACCAAGGACTATGTAGGTGACCATGAAGAGAGTTACGGGGGAAATGGTGGCGGGAGCGGTGATAGCTATGATATCAAGGACTATGGAGGCGATCGTGAGGAGAGTTACGGGGGAAATGGTGGCGGAAGCGGTGATAGCTATGATACCAAGGACTATGGAGGCGATCGTGAAGAAAGCCATGGCGGTAATGGCGGTGGCAATAGCTATGATACCAAGGACTATGGAGGTGACCATGAAGAGAGTTACAGCGGAAATGGTGGCGGGAGCGGTGATAGCTATGATACCAAGGACTATGGAGGCGATCACGAAAAGAATTACGGTGGAAATGGCGATAGCTATGATACCAAGGACTATGAAGGTGATCATGAAGAGAGTTACGGGGGAAATGGTGGCGGAAGCGGTGATAGCTATGATACCAAGGACTATGGAGGCGATCACGAAAAGAATTACGGTGGAAATAGCGGTGGCAATAACTATGATACCAAGGACTATGGAGGTGATCACAAAGAAAGCTATGGTGGCAATGGTGGTGGGAGCAATTATGACACAAAGGACTATAGCGGTAACGGAGCTGGTCACAAGGCCTATAAGAGAGCAATTGAAATAAGAAATGCTCTACGTAGCATCGCGCTCAGAAAGAACTAGGTCGCCACTACTCATGAGTAGTACTAGAATTGCATCACTACACAACTATAAAATCATACCTCACTACCTTCCAATACTAGTGACATTGTACCCCACATCACTTGGGCCATGTTACACTCCAATATCCCAGTACTAATAAAGTTAGGAACGGTATTATATTTCATGTAAACCAATTGCCTAATCACTGCAGGACAGAGTAGAAATCAAAATCCAACAATTCAGGCAATATACATATATATATATATCAGACAGTTGTAAACGATAGGTTAAGTGCAGATTGCACAATTATGAGGTTTAATCTGACCGAATCGAAATCCGGATACAACCGCCTCATGCAGCTGTCTAATGATCTAGATTCCTATAACCAAACCGATTGGTGAATTCGGCAGCTTGAGCTGCCACAGCCAGTGGTTTGAATGGTATACGGATACTATTTCGGAAGAGCAATTTACCCAAACCGATTATATCCTATTGAGGTCGTGTTGGTTGGTTGAGTGGATTCACAAAATGCTCGGTTGTAGCACGTTATAGTCCGTGAAAATCGATGTCAATCTAAAAATTATCGACGATAAGGCCAAATACGAAATTGTCGAAAATGAATCAAAATTATATTGATTTCGATACATCACGTGATTTTGGCTATCAGCTGTGATCTTAGCACCAAGTTGTGTATACTGACGGCCCACTAATGAAGTTATACACCAAGCACCGCCACAATAGAATCAATAGAAAGTCTGCACTTCCCATTTGACTGTTGATTGGCAATCAGCCATAGAGTTGGAAACTGATTGTATTGGACTGAACCAGAATCTGGAAAATCCCCCGATATCTGTAGTGATCCTTTATAAAGTGTCTGTTTACTTGCTTGAATCTTCTCTGTTCACAATCCATTGTTGATATTTTCATATAATTATCGCTCAGAAGCAGCTCACTTGGCATTATCTTCATATCCCATTTACAAGTATTTCTTGTTCCCATCGATATATCCTTTATAACAGTCTCTTTCGCGTTAGTAATATTCTATGACTCTATCTCATAGTAGTTCGTCAAAACTAGTTCCTCTCTACTCGAGGGATGATACGTGCATATCAGCTGGTTTGCCAAGCTTAGGGAAATCCGAGGAACACGAGGAATTTGCCTCCTTATTTCACAATACCCGCAGAGGCCATGTGCCCCCTCCTTTGCACGTAGGCTTGGAGTTAGAGCTTTTACGAAATTCTTTGGGTAAGCTTGTTTCACAAAGGAGGAATAGCAAGATCCACGAAGCGAACGCGTCGCCGGTATCCAGCAATTTCGAGGACGATGTAGAGAATTCTCGTCCGTTATCACCAGGTGTATACAGTTTACTAAAAGATCTCGAGAATTGCTTGGAGAAAGCACACCGCTCAGACGAACCAGTCACCCCACGCGATGCAGATTTTCACGGGGTTTCTCAAGTCGCTATAAAGTCCGGTCGTGATTCAATACCTAGTATATACTCGATGTCAAATTCCTTCAAGCACGAAGGTTTTATCGATAGATCTAGTAGTATGATTGAGTATAAGCACGATTCTTTTGTTAGTTCCATGATCTCGGCCGACAAGCTGTCTACACACAGCAGTCCGAATGCCTGCATCACCGTCAACGAAGCCTTCATTTCTGCTACTTTGGCCGGGTGGTTGTCGAAGCTTTACATCACCAATCCATCCTTCTTGGCCCGGAAGACCTGGAAGCGCCGGCTTTTCATCCTATCCTCGAATATCTTGTATCGCTTCAAGTCATTGCAAGCCAATACCACAGCAGACGAGTACCTAGAGATTAACTCGAGCACAATCGCATGCGTCTCCGATAAATTCCCGGGGAAGAAATGGGTGATCGAAATCACCAACCCGGGTACTTCATGGTTCATACAGGCAGAGCATCTAGATGAGCTAAAGACATGGCTAAACGCGCTCAAATCCGCGATTATTAAATCCAAGTATAGTGGGCGCATTGTTTCGCCCTTGAACGAGCCCAGTGAGTATATAAGCCATGAGAGTGTAAGTGACCACTCTTGGGGCAGCTCCTTGTATCCAGTGGTTTTGGAAGATCAATCTGACCGAACGCGTGTTTTACCACCACAACCTCCGGTTCCTCAAGGAAAGCCACCACAGCCCCCGAGTCAAGCAACATTACCGTCCAACCATCCAACCGACCTAGATACCCAAAGCGGACATCATCCAAAAGAATCCAGGGCATCTCTGGATTTATCCTCCTTTGATTGGAGCAACACCAGCATTGATAAGTTTTTGGTAAGAGTCGGATCCAGCGGACCAGGCCTATAGAGCAGACGGCTCTATCCCGACCATCAAAGCTGAGAATTCATCCTGTGTACTGTAGAATAAGCATCGATCTTTCTGTATATTTCCTGGTTTTCACTTGTATTACTCTTTTCAAATTGAAATTGCACATATTCACATCTGAGGATAGGTTTGATAATAAACACTGATCCAAACATTCATCCAACATTTGTTCAATAAAACTAGTCACCCTCGCTTTCTATGACTCACGATGGTCTCCGTACCGACAGCTGCTGTGCTCATACGGCGGTCACCCCATATACGCAAGCCCTCGGAGAGCTCGACTTTGAACGCACTTTACGCTATGCCTGTACTTTAGGAGAGAGCGAAAAGGCCGGGCACTTCCTAAAGAAAGGTCACGAGGTCAACAAGCTGGATAAATATGGCTACGCCCCATTGCATTACGCAGCGCATCAAGGTAATCTCGCCATTTGCAAGCTACTTGTTTCCCAAGGAGCGGAAGTCAATGCCCAAACGCCAGAACTCGGCTCCACTCCGCTGCATAGAGCGGTTGTTCAAGGGCATTTGGAGGTCGCCAAGTTACTGATTTCTAAGGGGGCCTATTGTATTGTAAACACAGGGCCAGAACGCTGCCTACCTGTCCATAAAGCACGATCAACCAGAAATAAGCGAGTTTTTAAGAGGCGTCAATCCAGATATATTTCAGACTTCAGATAAATTGGAGAATATGATATAGTAAATGAACTTTCCCCAAATTTCTAGGAGAGGATGGGCATCCACAATACGAATTCATGAATGTGCAATAAATGCGGCACGAAACTAACATCATTAAGTGTGGTATGGTGGGGGATGGTTTTTGGTGGATGGCTGGTCAGGAGGATCTTAAAAGGTCTCGTCCTCCATATCGTCGTCGTCGTATTCTTGGAGATGCATTTCTGCAAACTTTTGGTCCACATCGTCTGGACCAACAAACCCGTCCTAAACGAAAATAGGAAGAATTAGCCACCTGGTGCAAACCTCTGCCGTACAGCCCAGCTACCTCGGTTCCATAAAGCACAGAGTGAAGGGTTCGGACAATGGAAGCAGCTGATTCTTCGGGGTTGATGTCCTGCCCGGCTAGCTCTTCAACCATGCGCAGTTTATTGTAATAGAAGTCCCGCTCACGCTCCAAGGTCTCCATCTGCGACTGCATCTCAGCCACCTGATGTCGTAGATCCTCGACCATTGCCAAGTGTTCCGAAGAGGGGGTGAAGCGAGTGGAAGAGCCAGACTTGAGAGCGCCGTTTCTCCCAGTTCTGGAGTTCGATCTATCTGTAAATGGTTGTTAGGTTGCATATCCGACCAAGCCTACCATCAGGGCTACCTACCTGGGGTTTTTGTTTGGTATGAAGGTGTTATGGATCCTCTGGAGCGTATGCTAGGCGAAAGTGTTCCGTTGGAAAGAGTACTCTGTCTTCGTCTGACTGGATCGTAACCGGCTGGCTCACAATCATCATAGAAGCGTTTGAACCACTGAAGAAAGTCCAAATTATCCTGGAACCTGCATTTGCAGAGTTTCTCCATCGCAATACTCTGGCGGGACGGAGAGTTTCAGACGAAGGGAGGCAAGATGCTTTATCATCAGCGAATGGAGACGTACCTTGTCGATTTTATGCTTTATAAATGCGGCTTGCAATATTTTGAAGTTGTTCAAATACTCATACTCCTGCTTTGCCTCGAACTTCACTTTAGGGAGGGGGACATCTCCTGAGTCTCGGGTAAGTTTGTTTCCTGAATCTTTTAGGCTACAAGGATGACATACCATATATAGAATCCAGTATTTGGCAATAAGCGGCACCTGTTGTAGAAAAGTAAATAAGTTCTAACTGTTCATTGCCTTCAAAGTTGTGAGGTTGGTATATACCGGTGCCTAGTTGCTCTATTTTGGTATAATTCAGTTGCAACAGATCATTAACCCAAGCCAAAAGTGCTGCTCTACTTTCTCCCATGATTTCAATGACCTGCTTCAATAAAACTGCTCAAGCGGAGAGATGCTTTCGATAGTGCTCAGGACGCTGCTCTGCAGCATTCCACATATATCCTCGAAAGACTATGTTGTGATTTCTAAATTGGTCGAAGAATGTGTAACTCCATCATGATTAAGTTGGAGCATATTGAACCAATCAGCATTACCACGTCTAATCAAAGTTCGAAATCATTCAAGTCTCAACATATAGGAGGGAGATGCGGATATTTATTTTAAACAGTCTTACTGTTGAAATGCAGAAGCGAAGAAAAGGCGTAGCGAATTTAATACAAGGTGAGCTTGCTGAACAGACTACTGGCTCCACCTTCGTTGGTCATCGCCTGCTCCTTTGCTTTAACCCGGATGGTATCCATCAGCTCTTTGGTTTGTGAACGATCAACATCCTCCCTCTTGTTCAGGATGGTTTCCACCAAACCGATAGGGATGTCTGGGTAGTGTTTACGAACACTGTAGAAATCGAGATAAACCATGCTTGATGAGCTTCCAACAATCGTCTGCACCTTAAGTAGCACGTCCATCTGCTTCTCCACCTGGTCCTGTGGTATGTATGAAAGGAAGAATTCGTAGGTGACCTTGATGTCCCCTTCCATCTTGTTGATGGCGTCAGGCAAGACGAGCTTGGCATTTTTGTTTCTCAATGCATCCAAGTAGGAAAGGATGAACCGGTCCAGTAGGTGGTCCATAATTTTTGTAAACGGATATTGCTGCATGTGGGTCTTGAAATCGTGGCAGTAATCCCTCAAGGTGGCAATCACTGGAAGCATCAGGTCCTCCTTGTACCAGCTCGAGCAGAAGGTCTGCGCGAAGATTGGCTTCAGGTCATGGAAAACAATATCAAGCAGCGCCTTGGATGCGGACTGCGACACTGTGATGAACCCCTCCATCACTGAACTCAGGTTCATGTCGATTTGCTCTTTGTGCTTTCCGGCCACCAGCAGCTCCAGTCTTTGGATAATTGCTTCGGTGTATTCGATGCTTCGAATCTGGTCATTGCACAGCGCTATCAAATAATCAACCAATCCTTCGGGAACATCGTTTGGCTGGTCAAGCTGTTTCTTGAGCTCGGAGCGAACCACATCAATCCACTGGAATTGTGCGTCTTTAATGGCGTTGGTGCATTCAGTGATAACGCTACACAGCAGATCTCGGTGGTTCGAGTCAATGACAATATCGATCTGCTGGTTAATCATCTGGAACATGATCACTGCCGCAGACATTCCGTACTTCTCGTTAGCACCACCCTCAGGGGGCTTAGCCCTGCTGACAAACTCGCCCGTCTCGGTCTTCATTAGATTCCGGATCCATTCGGATAATTTGTCCCTGGTCAAGCCAAGGTATTCTTCCACGAGCGCACTCTCGTGCCCTTCAAGCAGTCTTGGCTCTAGCAGGTCCTCAGCAACCCCGAGTTGCTGGTTCATATCGATATAGTAATCACGCACCCAGCGTAACAATTTCAACACCGAACCAGCATCAACATTATCTTGGATCATTCTCGTTAGCAGCTCATGAATATGTCGATGATAGCTCTTGACAAAGTATGAGAACAGGTTGTAATGTTTAGGGAAACGAGGCTCAAGGAACTCGTAGATCATCGTCAAATCATCAAAAATAAACTGCAGTCCGGACAGCGTTCCGCTTAGGTCATTCTGATACTGCTGTAGATGCTCAGTGAATCGGGCTGCTATCACTTCGTCGAAGATTTCAAACAACCGGCGTCGATACCCCTTGATAACTCTGGAACTACCCTCAGCCAGTTTCCACTTGCTGCTGGTGGAACGCAGGTTTGCATTTGCCGTCCTTGCCTTTTCGGCTGTCAAGGCCAGCTGGTCGGCCTTTTCCTCAGACTCGACAATCTTCGCTATGTAAACCAAAACAACCCCCTGGTTAGAGCTCGCCAGGAAGTATATCTCTCGGGCCAATTGCCAAAGGTACGCCGAAAATTGCGAAGCAACGTCTTCCAATTTCAAAAAGAACTTCCTTAGTGTAGCAAGCACATCCATGGAGGCTTTTTTGGCCTGGTTCATGGTGATGTCTCTGAATTGCTCTAGGCGATATAGCTCGTAGTGAATCTTCAGCAAGTTTTTCCCTGGCTCCCTCGTGTTTTTCATATCCTCCTCGAGTAGCTGTTGTGCTTGGTCCAGATGGGTTGTGAATTCCGTAAACCGCTCCACAAATTCTTTGGTGGCGATGAAGTTCTGGTGCGTTTGGGAGATCTTGAATGAAGTAAGCAAGCTAAGTAATTGGCGGTCCAGCTAATGGTGCCAGATGATGCTTAGTAGAAAACCCCAATTTACCTTCTGGATTCTTGGGTAATTTTTGATTTCGTTTTGGGAGTCCAGGCATATTTGGTCTATGGATTTTAGATCGACCTTGACCAGGTCCATTTGATTTTGCCCCGAGAGTAACTTTTCCAGGCCGACCTTGACCGAGTCGAACTGGGTTTGCACGTCGCTTTTAAGCTGGGCATCGATGGTAGCTTTTTCGAGTGCAAATTTCTTTCGAAGCGCAGGTACCTTTGTGTTTAGGTCATCTGGATGTTTCAGCAGGTCTGCTAAACGGAGGAGTGCCGCCTCTTTAATATTCGTGTCCATCTACGCAGAATTATGGCTCGAAATGCAGTCAAGCGTATTTATACGAATTCTTGAATCAAACATTCACCTGCTTAAGGTTAACCAATGATGCCCAGTATTCTTTGTTGGTTACAACTTGTCTATCCTAATCACCAATGTGGGCAACACCACATCATGTTTCGATGTTGCTGAAACATACTTTGAGCCAAACCTTTTTGATTATTTGCGTGAATAATTCATAACCCGTTGTTCTAGTGTCTAATCCTGCCCCGGGGTCGATGGGTAGGTAAATTTAGCGCTATCTGATGAGGTCCAAAATGATGGAGATTAAGATTAGCTAAATTTAACAAACTTAGCATTCACGCAATTCCAACCACCATGGTACCATCCGGTCCAAACAAATCTTGAGAAAATCTGGTTGCCGAGAACCGCCAAAAAAGGGTCGCAGCAAAAGATTTCCCTAAAGCGGGTTTTCCTGACCCAACAACGAACAGGATTTCTTCGAACTTAAGAGACCAAATTGGGAGGTCGGAGGTTTGAGCCATTCTAGGATCTTTGACTAAAAGAGTCTAGCGAGATTGATTCTTAAATCGTGTGACCGCCTTCAACCAACCAATGGATTTCGGAAACTCCATTCTTGAATGGAATTTCAATTATACATATCTCATGTATCTAATCAACCTTTGTTGAATTCCCTAATAAAAGCAATTGGCGGGCATTAAAAGTGACCGCAAACCCGAGCGAAATAAGCTGAATCCGAGTCTAACAATGTTTAAATGGGAGAAGCTATTTCTATTGTCACTCGGTACCTACTGAGATCTCCGCATTACAGCATCGATCGATTATAGAATGGATCGTCGTTGGTAATTGACCCGATCAATCGGATTCGGCCATGATGCAATCTTTTATTCCTTGATTTCTGACTAGTCCATTCTAGCATGGTTGCGAGCGGTGACTGGGGCAACTGGGCCATCGGCCTTGGTTCATTCTGGGAAAGCATGAGCATGGGCAAGTGAAACCTCAGTGACGCAAATGTCGAGGAACATCAATATTACTTCGCTGTTGTCATTATTGCTGAAACAGTGAGTATTGTTATTACATAATCTTTTGAGTAATTTGCTGTTTGCCGAAGAGTGACCATGGGAACATCATGCAAACCACGATCTTGAGATTTGTACCGCCTCTACTTGCCTATCACCGAATTAATACAGCCAGTGCGGATATACTGAGCCTGTGGATTTCCTTATTCCATCGGATCAGTATATAGACATGTTTCCGTCGATTGCATCTCCATTGTAGCCACTCCTATAAATACCCAGCATCCATATGATTTTCCCACTTTGCCTAGCTTCATTGACTTCATATTTTCCTCGTTTCGTGACGAAAATTCTTCACCCTTCCTTGCACACACTATTTTGAATGCTAGATCCTGTAACCGTTGTGCCAGCCGTCCTTGGCGGATTTATCGTGGTTTTCGGCCTAATGTCCCTTGTGATTAAGGAGTGGCTCTTTCTCTCCGAAGCTTGTAAGTCCTTGTGTTCATATACAGCGGCTTCACCAGTCTAATATTGTGCAGTGGTTGCTACCCTGTTTGGTATCGCTATCGGGCCGGAGGCACTCAACTTGGTCGACCCAGGACTCTGGGGAGACAGCTCAAAGCTAACCATGGAGTTTGCCCGGGTTGTTATCGCCATCCAGGTAAGTCTTGGAACATTCCTATGCAAATATTGGGTGCCCACTGACATCTTTCACCTATCAAAGGTTATGGCGGCAGGTGTAAATTTGCCCAAGTGAGTAGTAACGTATATCTTTTGCAGAGATCGAACGGGAATAACCAAGCTACCATTTTTCTTTTAGGGCATACCTGTTCAGAGAGTGGAAATCTCTTACTGTTCTTTTGTTACCCGTCATGTTTGTAATGTGGCTGGTTAGCGCTGGAGCACTGTACTTGCTATTACCACTCAGCTTCGTAAGTATGGGATATTTGGATCCTGCCGCGATGCATTGTTAACGTTTTGTGTGAACCTAGCTCGAGGCATTGCTCATCGGTGCTTGTGTGACCCCAACTGATCCGGTAAGTAGTTTTGATAGGAGAGGCTGGTTTGTATAGCAATCCACTAAATTTATTACCCATGCTTTGTAGGTATTGGCCAACTCGATCGTCAAAGGAAGGTTCGCCGAATCACATGTTCCCGTACACACCAGAGACATCATTTCGGCGGAAAGGTATGTGAAGTGGAATTCATTGATCATTGGCGGAGGAGATTCTAACCAGAATATCTATTTGATAGTGGAGCAAACGATGGTACAGAGCGATTGTTATCGCAAACAATTCGCGCCTTATTAAATTGTCTTTCATTTTCAAAGGTCTCGGATTCCCGTACTTATTCTTCGCAATCTATATGTTGGTTGAGCCAACGACCGGAGAGGCAATAGGGAAATGGTTCTATATGATTTGGGCGTATCAAATCCTACTCTCAATCGCCATTGGTGCCATTGTTGGTTATATTGCCCGAAAGCTTCTATATTTCTCAGAGACACGCGAGCTTGTGGATAAGGAATCGTTCTTAGTATTCTCTATTGCTTTAACGGTACGCACATGGATATAAATTATCCCGCATATTCATATGAATGTACATCTAGATCCAATCGCTAATACTGGCTTTCTCACGTAGCTCTGTCTTATGGGGTGTGTGAAGATGATCAATAGCGACGATCTGCTGTGCGTGTTTGTGGCGGGCAACTCGTTCACTTGGGAGTATGTGTAGCACCATTGGATTCAGTCCATCCCATGGCAGTAGACTAACAGCCGGTTTGTGATATTTAGTGATTGGTTCCGCAAAGCAACAAAGGAAGCCCATTTCCAGGAGGTGATTGATATGATGTTCAACATATCGTTCTTCGTTTATTTTGGAACTATCATCCCTTGGGCCTCATTCGAGGTACCCGCGTTGGGCCTTAGCGTGTGGCGCCTTGCGCTTATCGCATTGATCGTTCTTGTGCTAAGAAGACTGCCTGTGGTAGTGCTGCTGTCTCGTTGGATCCCAGCCATCAAGAACTACAGGGAGGCGATCTTTGCCGGCTGGTTTGGCCCAATTGGAGTTGGCGCACTGTTTTACTGCATGATAGGGATCGAGGAGATGGAGAAATACGATCCCAATGGATATGTCAAGAAGGTGATCTTCCCGGTGGTGAGCTTCCTTGTCCTGTCCTCGGTAGTTGTTCATGGTGTGACGGTTCCATTGTTCCATCTTACCACCATTGGCAAACGCACCCTCACCAACTCGTCTACCATCGCCAACATCGTCGGGAGATTGCCAACTATCAGACAAGGCACTGAAATTGTTGTCCAAAGAGGCCAATACCCCTCTACCAATACCCTTGCAAGTCTCACCACACAGAAGGGTAAAGAGATTCCGAAGGTGCACTTGGGCGAGTCAAAACACACTGCAGGGAGACCAAAGTCCCTCAGATCCATCCGCTCGTCTCGTTCCTTCGTAGGAAGGGTGGTGGCGGTGGGGGAGTACGAAGAGGAGGAGCTGGGCCTTACGTCAGTGGCTACTCAAGGAAACTGCCGCAAGAAGTCCATCATTATCATCGAGCACGAAGAGAGGGATGAATTCTTGAGCGATGAAGAGGACCTGCTCACCGAGGAGAATCCCCCGTCGTCGCCCTCAGCACAACAAGAGCACCATCCGGGACTTACCAATATCATCGTACACCCAGCAACATCCGAGAGGTAGTAAGGATCATCATATTAGAGATCCACACGACCCCCACACTTTTCCACATCCTATTCACCAACATAGTTGTAAATTTGCAATCCTAAGTTAGAAGCCCAAATTCGGTTTATACACTAAATATCCATCATCCATTGTACCCAACCCCAATTTGTAACAAAAAAAGGTTTATCAAATCGAATTTTCTGGCTTTATATTATAACATCACTTAATCATATTTGCCATTACAAAATCTACAATCAGTATCTCTTCGAAATGGTTTGAAAATCTCACATTCGGATGTCTACAATCGTTACCTGGTGGGGTGAGAGGGGATTAGATGGCTGAATGGACTACAAGTGAGGTAGCCAGCCTTACCGTGTTGTCGGATAAACACGCGGCAAGTTTATCTCCAGTAGAATTCCAGCTAACTTCAAAAATCCCTCCTTTGCCTCGGTATGTTTTGACCAGCGCTCCATCCTACGTAATTTGGGTGAATCCAGGGAATGGGAAGACAGCCCTGGGGGAAGGGCCAAGGGGACGCCACTTACTTTGACGGACCAGATGTTGATCGACTGATCGAATGACCCGCTCGCGATGTACTTTCCATCGGGGCTGAATGAGACCGAATAGACCGGCTCCGCGTGCTTGGCGAGCGTATACAGGCAGCTACCGTTCTCGATATCCCACAGCCGCACGGTGGAATCGAAGGATGCACTAAATTGAAAGGCTGTCAGCTCACCACCTCCATCACATCCCGCCGAAAAAGCATTATTACGTGGCCAGAATTCTCTTGGCATTGGGCTGGTCGGTGTTCGGTCCGGTGGGTGACCACCTAATGGTGTAGATCTCTTTCCCGTGCCCTCTAAAATCGTGAACAAACGTATCTCGCGAGAGTGACCAGATCTGAGGAAGTCGAGGTATGAGTGCCCAGAAGGGCGTGGGGTAAGTCTGGTTGGGTACCAACCTTTGCTGTAAAGTCATCGGAGCAAGAGGCCAAAAACTGGCCTGACGGGTCCCATTTCACTGTGTTTACTTCGTCCTACACGGGTTGATCTCATTAGAGTAGGCCCCCTTTCCTCGACAATGAACAAGTACTACCTGATGGCCCCGGAATGTTTTCACTGGAGTGTTTTGGCCTACTTGGCATATCTGAATGGTCTTGTCGGTGGAGCAAGTGGCGAAGATCTCATCATCCAGCCAGTCAACATCCAACGTGGGTGCTTTCAGTAGAAGCGTTAGGTGTGCCGATACGTTTGAAGCCGCTGTTCGACGACCAAGATACCTGTATGGAAGCTGAACTGCTGCTTGAATTCCCCGTTGGAGGCATCCCAAAGGATAGTGGTGTGATCGACACTACCACTCAAGAGTAGATTTCCCCTTTTGTTCCATTTCAACGAAAAGATCGGCCCGCGGTGCTTCAACATGCGGTGGCGCAACTCTCCTAATGATATTTCCTGCTAGTTCAGTAAAGGCTGCTTGCACTCATCCTGGGTGTTCAAATCATACCCTTTTGCGTCCAAATCCGGGCCTGGCCGTCGTATGATCCGGTAGCTAATAGCGTTCCCGAGGGCTGAGAGAGGTGTTAGGAAGACATGATTCTGACCGATTACGCTGGCTTGCTTACATTCCAATCTAGTGTGGTGACGTCTTTGTTGCTGTTCATGGTAGGGAGATGCTTCAGGATTACTGGGGCGATGAGCTCCTTGCTCTTTGTACTCGGGATAGTCCAGATACGAGCTGTGGCATCACCGGAGCTACAATCCAAGAGGGTTGATTAGCAAATATGCATCTGGCTATATACTGGTTGATGTATTCTTACCCAGAGGCGACAAGGTTAGGGTTGGTTGGGTTCCAAGAGCAGACAAAAACCTTCAGGAGATTCCGTAAGTTTACAAGAGCAAATAAAAGGGAGCGTGAAATCACTGGGCTCTCCATTACCTCAGATTCATGACCGTTCAGAATGCTAACATCACGGCTCGATACCACTTTGTTAGATGAATCGCCATTGGGAAGTGAGTCTGTGCGTGATAAGATGAGAGACGGCTTGGCTAAGACGAACGAGCAAAGGAAGAGTACCTGATTGCTCTATCAAGTCGGTGTCTTTACGTATATCGGCCTCCATGAGATCAGATTCTTGGGCTTCTATGGACTCCTTTTTGGCGCGTCTTTCGCGTTCCTTTTGAAGTTTTCTTTCTTCTCGGCGTTCCTTTTTGATTTGAATCTCCTCTCTTTTGCTGGAAGAATCCTCCCTCTTATGCTTTTTCGTTGGTTTTTCACATTTGTGAGGAGCGAGTAGGGAGAAGGGGGCTGAGCATTCGCGTTCAGTGCCATCCTATTATCACCGGCGGAAGCGGTGAGTCAGTACAGCTGCCTGCTAACTGATAGATGCAAACTTGCCTCGTTAAGGTGAACCTCAATGCTCATGTACTGAAGTCCCTTCTGTAGAATATTAATCAGTGTCCCTGGGGACACATCGAGATCTTTTAGCTCTGATTTGTGGATGTGCGTTTCATGTTCAAAAGCGAAGGTGGAATGTTCGAAACCTGAGAGAAACAGAGAGGAGGAGTTAGCAAAGTGGTGGTGTGGTGGAGGATTGCGGAGTTTGATAGGAGGTGGGGTAGATTTCGGGCTAGAGACGCGAATGCTAGCACTCGCTTGAACTCGAACGCTACAGTGCAATCCACACTACGGAGTACTCGGGGTCACGCGGTGCGCGAGACTACGAGGGGTATTAAGTTGAATATTACGGGTCTTTCAACGAACTTACCAGATTCCTTCAAGTATCGATAGATCAGATAATTAACTTCTTCACTCGTGATGCTCATCCCTGAGAAACGATATTGTTCAAGATCAAAGGTAAAAAGAGTATTCGGAGTAGTATGTGGAAGACAAAGCACCTCTCCACTGTGTCTATCAGCAAACGGGTATCTGGAGAATCAGTAGAATGAGATCAGCGCTGCAAAGGATTCTTGGAAAGTTGTTTCCAACTACAAAACTGTGAATCCGCCATCCATCCGAAAATAATGCTATATCCTTAAGCAGCTTTGATTAAGTTTGTGCAGGAATTCTACATTTCGATTACACAGTGGGTCGGTTGGGAGATTGGAGGCCCCCAATCTCCCAAGATGATTGGAATCCTGGCAGAGTACTTATTGGTGCAATCTCGTTTCTTGAATAGTTGATTGATCTTGGAATATGTCGCACAATCGCTGGATTGTGGATGAGTTGTGGTTTTGGTAAGACAAAGCGCTACGGCACGAAGTCAAGCCATATGCTCGATTGATGAGACTGGACGGTTAAAGCATTCCAAGGAATCCATCGCTTAGGGTTGAAGTTTCCGGCCAAGGAATTTTAGCGAGTGTGGTAGTGGTCGCGAATATGTTGTCACCATCTGGTTAATTCTATAAGACTGCTCCACCAAAACAGGTTTATAAAAATGTCTGATTGGTTTGTTCTAGTTGATCTAAAAATATGCGAAAAGGGCTTCATTTTTAGACAGTCTTTAGTATAACTCCAAATTAACGAATGAGAAAACTGAATAAAGGCAGCACTGAAAGTTATCTAACCGTGGCCTTTTGTATAGACCACAGTTACGATTAATGTAGGGAATCATATTACGATAATGCGTTGTGAACCTCATTTCCCAAGAGCTCCTACAGTTATTCTAGATATACGTACATACGTACATACACCACCAGAATACTCACTGAAGCCAAATCGTACCTATACATGTAAGCAAGACCAGCATATATTTTGAAGTACAAAGTCTCGGGGATTTTTATGAGAAGTTTGCGACACGTACTATACAATGTACAAGATCACGCTTCTGAGACTCGAAGGTAAACTCGATTTTTCTTTAGAAACTTCTCTGGCATTAAGATATTTTTGGTGGGGGATGGCTGTTTTTTTTGGGGGGGGAGGGGTATTCTACAGTATCTATAGCTTTTCTTTTGTGTTATCCATCAGAATTCTAACCTGCTGCACATCGGTTGGGTCCGGGTCCAAGGAATTGCCACTACTCCGAAGAGCAATGGTGGATTCCTCGTATGCCTCTGCGTCAACCTCGTTTTCCTCCACATCCACCACATGCTCGATGACCACCAGCGATTTTCGGTTGGATTTCAAGCCAAGAGGATGAGCGACGTCATCGTACTCCCGGACTGATATCACTTTACCCAGGACAGCCTTACCATTGTCAAGGCCACTGGTCTCTTTGCTGTCGTATCCTGGTGGCTTACTCTCAACGGTCTTGGAGCATAGAGTGTTTTGGGAGCCTTCGCTGTGGATCATAACTGGCGCGGCAGAAGTTCGAGCAATGACAATCTCCTGCCCTGGGCGGATGACCGGCAATCGACTCACGAGACTGGCGATTGTGTTGGATGTGGTTAGGGTTCGTGTGCCTATCGAACCCAGATGGAACAAGGGGACAGTGATCCCGTGAACAATGACTGAGGACAGTACCAAGAATGAAATCACCGGAAAGATGATTTCCGATAGGTATCCTTTAGGTCCGGCCTCCTTCATCTCCTCGAGGCTGATCATGCAGTAGAACAACCCGCCTACTCCGACGGGCCCAAACCATCCGGCGAAAATGGCCTCTCGGTAGTTCTTGACCGCAGGGATGAATCGATAGAGCAGCAGCACAACAGGAATCCTTCTGAAAATCAAAATCGATGAGGTGATGCCAACCAGACGAAGTACACTGAGATTCAGTGATGCCGACTCAAATGTGCTCCAGGGGATGATGGTGCCGAAATAAACAAAGAATGACACATTGAACATCATATCTATGACCTCTTGGAGGTGCGCCTCTTTTGTCTTCTTGCGAAACCATGCACTAAAGGGAAGGTAGTCAGTCATCACAAGTCGCGCACAAGGCCCAGAATATGCCATACTCCCAAGTAAATGTAGTCCCAGCGACAAATACTGCCAAAAGGTCGTCACTATGGATCATCGTAACAGTGCCCATGAGAAACACCTAAAAGATAGGAGGTTAGAGCTGCGGAGCACCCGCCGCTAAAGTGTACTTGTACTGACCGCCAGAGCGATGGAAAAAACGAGGAAGGATTCTTTATCTATCAGATGTTTCCGCTCGCAAAGGTGTAGTAGCCGTCTGGCGGCGAATCCAGCAACGAAACCGATCAAGATAGATAGTGCGATCTGGTATCCCCATATAGTGATCAACCACTGGCCGATTGCCTGGCCAGGGCTGTTGCTTCTCAGCATGAGAAAGGCAAAGAAGAGGAAGGGAAAGCCTAGCCCTGATAGAGAGATTAGAAGGAGAGTCTACTTTTGAGGAAAAGCACGGGATCTTTGTTGCTACCATCGTTAGCCCCACTGCAATAAATACCGAAAGTCAGGAGACACTTCAGAGCAAGCCACCCAATGGAATTTCCTTACCTTTCAGCAGCAATGATATCTCTCAGATGAACGGGGACATATCGCTCAGCAAATCCTCCCTGTACAATGGAATTCGCCAAAACCTAGGAGCCGGGCTTAGGTGGACGGATTTCGATGTGTGCGGAATGGTAGCTAGCACTTACCGGATCTGTAGGGGTGATACAAGCGGCAAGCAAAAGCGACTCGAGCTAGATAAGCAGCTGCGTTAGGCCAGGCTGGACTCAAGATCGCCACAGGGTACGAAACATACAAACGACAGCGGTAGCAGCCAGTGAAATACCGCAGCGGCCACCAGCCACATCACGGTCATGACAGGAAACAGGAAGATCAGGAAGGACTTCCATTCCCGTAAGACGTATTTTCTATGACACGGTTAGCAGCAGCATCTTTACCGCACATGGCGGCTACTTACTTGGGTAGGTTGACGCCAGCAGCCATCACCTTGAAATCGGGTTTGCTTTAGTTATGCTGGCTCATGCGGGATCGTCGACGATACTGACCTGTAGAGCAATCACAATCCTGGCAAATTCCATGGTG
The DNA here is from genome assembly GCA_002104905.1 of Basidiobolus meristosporus CBS 931.73. Classification (NCBI taxonomy): domain Eukaryota; kingdom Fungi; phylum Basidiobolomycota; class Basidiobolomycetes; order Basidiobolales; family Basidiobolaceae; genus Basidiobolus; species Basidiobolus meristosporus. The sequence continues at coordinate 116,602 of MCFE01000034.1, read as the reverse complement.
AAGGTATGTGGATGCACGCCCCACGTGTTAGGATCAATAAGATTCAACCCTACGGGACCAATGATGATTCCGAATATCGTTGCTACCACTGGTGGGGAAAAGAGTTAGGGACGGCCGAACAGAGGGCGACCACTAAACTTACAAGCCTCAGAGAGAAACAGCCTCTCTTTGATGAACATGGAGGCTAGACCAAAAAGAAGGATGAATCCCCCCATGACGGCGGGAACAACACTCGCCGGATTCAGCACCATTTCTTAGCCAAAAATCGTCGGGGATTACTAAAGGTTAGGGTGGTCCTTGGGATGAGGTTGTGGGAAGAGTGAGGGGTCAAAGTTTCTGCACTCTGGTTATCAGGGAAGTGGAAGGCTATAAAGGAATTGAAAGAAGGGGCTTGTGCTTTAATGGTGCAGCTAACTATCACCAGGTAGGTGGACGTTGCGGGAGCATGGGACTTTTAAACCATTTCTCCATATTATTTCCCAAGCACTTGCTTCCATCAGCATGAAAATCGTCCCAATATATTTCCGACCCAGATCCATTGTGCAAAGAGCATTGTTAAATTCGCCGATTCCCATCTTGAGATTTTCGCTCAGTGGCTTCTTAGGAGAGTACAGCGCATTACATGTACCATAATGTGATAAACATTGCCTTTGCCGAGGACCCCAGTGCCAGAGGTTGGAGTGGGGATGCGTTGAATCAGGGTGCAGCTTCTTGAGGAATTAAACTTTCCCTTTCCCCAATGGATGCACGATCCTGCGCTGGCAGATGCAAGATTGCTCCAATGTTAAAACATCCCACTGTTAGCGCCCAAATGCACTTCATATATCATAGCATTTCCATCAACGTACCTACTCTATGCCGGTGCTCTAGCTTAGCCATGCATATTCTCGTGTTGGTATCAAGTGCGCATTGTTGCCATCACCATAGTCGCATGACACATCCAACCATGGCTGTGAGCCAAAAAGCCATTGTGCTATAGCCCCTCACGATAAGCATAGCTAATTTTTCTCTTCAATCACCTAAGCTCTTAACGTAATGACTTCCACTACATATATCCAACGGAGTTTTCCAAAGTATAAGATGTACGCATACCTACTGAGATTAGGCTCAACGCTGTTTGTCTAAAATATGCCGCAACTACAGCAACTTGCTTAGTAGAGATACACTAGCTCCGCTGTACCTGTTGTTGGTAAACTGGTCCAAAGTGTATTGATGATCTCCACAAGCAATTAATTCTTTGTGTACTAAGCAATTCACTTAATCACTCATCCATTACCATTTCTCATCCAATATATTCCCCGGAGGGATGCTTGCAATTCCCAAAGTTCCCATGAAGAAGTGCCTCAGCTTAAATGTCCAGATTCCTTTGATGTGAAGAGTTAGTTCAGTCCCTAACCATGCGTTATGCCTTGTATCTTCCAATAATGTTTGCTGTGGAATATCATACTCACTCAAGATATATTGGCCCTAGAAAATGCTGTAAGAGTCTTGGAGATATTGGAAGTGACTGGGAGAACAAGTAGATTATGTAGTTTCACTCAATGATTTATTGAATGTAAAAGTAGTATTTATACTTTTACCTGGTCTTGGCATTGCAAACATGTAGAATAGGTTAAGGAAGGTCCCAAGAACATGTGTGCAAAGTTTGGGGCTGTTTGGACAACTTATCTAATTTCATGTTCTGGGTAAATATTCTAAGTAAATCCCAACAAGGAATTTGGTCAGTATTCTCTAGGATTTGAAGGTAATGATCTAAGTGACTAAGTTAGGTGAATATTTAGGTGGAAATACAAATTTTTTCAACACTCCCACTCAGCTAAATGTTCATACTGACTAGCCCTAATTTTGACCTAAGATATTCAAACTTGTCTCTAGCTAATGGTTTGGTAAATATGTCTGCAATCATTTCATCTGTGCACAGTAAACTAAGCTAGCTAAGTTATTCTCTATAGCTTCACGTATGAAATGATGTCTAATATCTATGTGCTTGGTTCTAGCATGGAAAGTTGGATTTCTACCTAATTGTATACATCCTTGATTATCTTGAAATAAAGTAATAGGCATTTTTTGACATTGGCCTAAATCTGTAAAAAGCTTTCTTAACCACATTGCTTCTTTTGTAGCTTCACAGGCTGCCATGTGCTCTGCCTCTGTGGTAGAAAGTGCTATGGTTGGTTGCTTTCTTGAAATCCATGAAATTGCTCCTTTACAGTAAAGAAAGGTGTATCCTGTGGTGGATCTTCTGTCTTCCAAAATTTGTCCCCAATCAGCATCAGAGTATCCCACAAGATCCTGTTCTGAATCCTTATAAGTGTGTCTTAAGCAGATATTGGCAGTTCCTTTTAGGTATCTAAAAATCCACTTAACTGCTGCAATATGATCAGATCCATAGTTCTGATTATGTTGGCTGACAACTCCCACTGAATATGAGATATCTGGATGTGTTCCAAGCATGATATACATCAGACTGCCAACCATAGATTGATAAGGAAAGTCAGTGCTTTCAGATGGCACCAAGCTCTCTTGATTTGGTTGAGTTTTGACCAAGTTAAGGTTTGTCTCCATTGGGGTAGCTGCCAGTTTACAGTCTTCCATTTGGTACTTCTTTAGTATATCTTGAATATACTTGGTTTGGCTTAGGGTGATAGTCTGGGTACTTCTGTCTATGGAGAACTTAATCCCTAAGTAGTAATTAAGTTCTCCTAGATTGGACATCTTGAACTCCTTAGATAGGCTGGATTTAGTCTCTTCCAATGTTTCTAGGTTATTGGTGGCTATAATAAGATCATCCACATATACAGCTAATAGAACTGGATTTGCTCTATCTGGCTTATAGTATATACTATAGTCAGCATTACTCCTTTTAAAACTCAAAGATTCCAAATAAGAATCTATCTTGCAATTCCAGGCTCTTGGTGATTGTCTGAGACCATATAGTGACTTTTTAAGCTTGCTGACCAAATGGGGGTTATTTTGGTCAACAAACCCATCAGGCTGGTCCATATACACGTCCTCATCAAGTTCTCCATTCAAAAATGCAGTTTTTACATCCATTTGATGAATAAAAAACTTATATTTGGCTGCAATAGCCAATATTAATCTGATGGAATTAAACTTGGCTACCAGTGCAAAGGTCTCAGTATAGTCAAGTCCTTTTGTTTGAGAGTATCCTTTGGCTACAAGTCTTGCTTTGCGTCTTTCAATTGTACCATCAGCTTTGTATTTTGTCTTGACAACTTATCTGCATCCATTTGATTTTTGGTTGATTGCTAATTTGACTAAGTCCCAAGTTTGATTTTCCATCAGGGCCTGATATTACTCGGTCATTGCAGATCTCCAAAACTTTGTCTGAGGGCTATTTAGGGCCTCTTTTACAGTCTGGGGTTCATCAATATGGACTGAATAGGCATAGGCTAAGTTTGTACCCTCATTGATATAGTAATTTGGGCTATTTCTTGTCTGATTAGATCTCCAGGCATTTGATACTGGAATGATCACTTCTGGGATATTCCTGGGCACTGATTCTGGCCAAACCATGGTTGTAGAGTCCTTTGGAGTGAAAAAATTCTCATTGTTTTGCTCTGATTCAATCCTGACAATTGGTGGACTTGTGATCAAATTTTTGTCATCATCTGATGTCATTTTTTATGAAAATTTTGAATTTTCATCAAACAACACATCCCTGGACTTGATCAGCTTCTTTGCTTTGGTATTGTAGAGTCTGTATGCCTTACTCTCACTGCAGTAGCCCAAAAATATGGATTTTACACTTTTTGGCTCAAATTTTGACTGATTTCCGGTCAGTTTCTTGGCAAATGCTGTACACCCAAATATTCTTAGATGTTCTGCACTTGGTCTGTATCCATACCATGCTTTGAATGGAGTAGAATCACGGAGTATTTTGTTATAACTCCTATTTCTAAGGTATGCAGCAGTGGCAACTGATTCCGCCCAAAAATCATAGGATAATTTTTGATCATGGATCATAGATCTTGCCATATCAATTATTGATCTGTTAGCACATTCTGCTACTCCATTTTGCTATGGGGAGTATGGTACAGTAGTCTCTTGCTTTATCCCATGAATTTTGCGGAAGTGGATGAAGAGTTTTGAGGTATATTCTCCACTTACGTTTTTTTCTTGATTTTTTTACCAGTTTCTCCCTCCACCATGGCTTTAAACTCCCTGAACTTAGACAGAGCTTCTTCCTTTCTCTCCATGAAGTAGACCCATATGTATCTTGTATAATCATCAATAAAAGTGATAAAATACTTCATCCTGCCTAAGGATAAATTTTGCATAGGTCCACACAGATCTGAGTGAATTAGATCTAATTTTTTCTTAGTTTTAATTAACCCAGTGTCATGATCACATGACAACCATGAACACCCATGCCAGGCTTCAGCTTCCTAGCTCAATTTCTAAGATATTCTTTCTGGAACCATCTACCACCTTCCCAAAAGTTCCTGACCATTCCAAACCATTGTTACACAATGGAACATTCCATGGAAGCTTCCCATTGTATTTTTCATAGTCCCATACCATATATGGATATACCAGGTCACATGACTTAGTCGCATGATCAGGTGACTCAATCCATTTCCCCATCCTGTCTCAATGCCTTGCCTTCTATATTATTATCCCCAGCACTGCTGCTGTGCCTCACCCCACAACCCCATTAGTATTAGCTAATATCTCTTGGCATCAGTATAGCCAAAAAGTATAAATAGTCCTATCCCCCCTTAAGTATTCCTCAGTCTGATAAATGCAGGACTTGAATAAACAGCCTTGCCTTGGAAATCCACCTTGCCTTGTTGATCCACACCTAAGTTCTTTCTTGGTCCTGCCTTGCCTAGCCCTACTCTCCTGCCTTGTGTCTATTCATAACACCCAGAGCTCTTGAACATTTGTCTGGCTTGTTTCCCATATATGCAGGCTTCACAGTGCTCCAAATTAGCTGGGGGATCAATTTTCACTCCAGAAATTAGCTGATCTTTGATCATTTTGCACAAATAATCAAAATTGATGTGACCAAATCTCCTATGCCAAAGCATTGGTGTTTCTTCATTTAAGTTACTTATATTGGCTTCCACATATGATGGAATATAAGTCAACTTGTATAGGTTCTGATCTCTGATGCTCAAAGCAATATGGGCACCATTTTGATCAGTGATCCTGCATCCAGAATTGTCAAAACTGAAACTGAGTCCTTCTGCTGTGGACTTGCTTACAGAGAGCTGGTTCTTGGCTATTTCTGGTACATAGAGTACTTCTTTAAAGGTCAGTGTATGGCTTCCTTCACTGCTTCTAAGGTTTACTTGGATAGTTCCTTCTCCCACTGCATCAAGTGTTCTATCATCAACCATGAAACCTTCTTAATTGGAATTTCTTGATTTTGGGTAAAAAGTTCTTTTTGGTGTATAAAGTGTTGAGAGGCTCCAGAGTCAATATACCACGTCTGAGAATCCTTGTATGTGGTCATATTTAGTGCAGATATGAATAGTCCATCTTCAGTTGTTGCAGCATTTCCATATTCAGGCTTCTTTTGCTGATAATCTCTCTTTTTGAGACACCAGTCTGATGTGTGTCCTTTCCTTTTGCAGTAGTTGCAAAACAGGTTGCTGTTGCCTTTGTAGGGTCTTGGGTACCTCCTTTGTTTGCTATCATTGCTTATTAAAGCATTTTCTTCTTCCTGCTTATTGGCACCTGATTTTCTTAATTCTTCATCCAGGAGCCTTCCATATATGTAATTTAAGGTCAAATCTTCAGTTCTGGACTCTAGGGCTGATACAAGACCCTGAAACTTGTCTGTCAGGCTATTCAGGATGGTAACTATCACATCCTCATCAGTAGTTGGTACACCCATAGATTCATCTCATCTACCAGCAGGGTAATTCTGTTAATTAGAATTTTCATTTCTTCTCCTGGCGGCATCTTTGTAGTAAAGAATTTTTGTCTCAGATACATTTTCTTAGCAGCTGAACATGACTGGTAGGTGTCTTCTAATGCTTTCCAGGCATTCTTTGCCATTTTTGCTCTTGAGCATTGAATTAGCAATTTGTCTTTAACATTAAGGCAAATGCAGTCAAAGGCACTTTGTTCTTTCTTCTGGTACTTCAAGGCTTCCTCTCCCACATTTTAAGGACGGCATTCTTCTCCCATGACAATATCCCAAAGGCCTCTTTCTTGTAGCAGCATCTTCATCTTCACCTTCCACACTTGGTAGTTAGATCCATCCAACTTTTCAGCAGAGGGAAAAATTCCAGTAATAGCAGTAGTGTTGTATCCAAGAGAAAGTGTAATAAAACTCTTGAATGGTTTAACTGAACCAAAGGGACAACTAAGTGCAGAATCTTAGAATTGTCAGAGAGTGGTGGAAATATTAGCAGAAAGATTCTGATCTAATTTTGGTCTTGGATATAGCTGGGTTGGCTATAAAGACAATGATATTTGTTTGCTAGGCAGGCTAGGCTTGGTGTTCTTTGGAGTGCTAGATATACTAGGCTTGGATAGAAACTAGAACGGAATTGTTGGATTCTTTATTTTTGCTGAGACAGAATCTTAATTTCGTTGAGACACACACTAAACCAAAAGGTTCAGTAAACTTTATTTATACTTTTCTGATCAAGTTGAATTAGTAAGCACCAAGGGACTGGATTGATTGAAATCAATTTGGGTGTTCATAGGTGCATAAGATAAATGAAAATTACATCATCAATCAACTGATGTCTTGGCAACTGCACCATGGTTGGATAGATTTTGGATGACTAATCACCTGGGAAGGCTTGGCAGATATGTTGATAACGTAATGACCATTTGAAAATAGATCAGGTGTGATAGCTAAAAATAGATTCTGAGGTGGGATAAAATAAACTGTAACTGGGATTTGTTATCTTTGGGTTAGGGAATATCAGTTAGGGTACTAGATTTTCAAACGGAGTAAAATTGGCTAAGTTTTAAATGTTGATGCACAACAAGTAGTAGACATTGCAGAGAGTGACAGCTTGGGGCTCATAACCTGTTGTAAGAGTCTTGGAGATATTGGAAGTGATTGGGAGAACAAGTAGATTATGCGGTTTTCACTTAATGATCTATTGAATGTAAAAGTAGTTTTTATACTTTTACCTGGTCTTGGTATTGCAAACATGTAGAATAGGTTAAGGAAGGTCCCAAGAACATGTCTGCAAAGTTTGGGGCTGTTTGGACAACTTTGAGAATTTTCATGTACTGGGTACCTGGTATTTTGGTGAAAATATTCTAAGTAAATCCCAACAAGGAATTTGGTCAGTATTCTCTAGGATTTGAAGGTAATGATCTAAGTGACTAAGTTAGGTGAATATTTAGGTGGAAATACAAATTTTTACAACCGGATCAACAAGGCATGGCATGTTTCCAAGGCAAGGCTGTTTATTCAAGACCTGTGTTTATCAGACTGAGGAATACATAAGGGGGGATAGGACTATTTATACTTTTTGGCAATATGGATGCCAAGAGATATTGGCTAATACTGATGGGGTTTTGGGGTGAGGCACAGTAAGTGTGCTGAGATGGAACATACTAAAGAACAGACTGGAATATCACATGGAGATATGTCAGGAGTCAGCTGATCATGTGACTAGGTCATGTGACATGTAGTTACCATATATGGCATAGGACTGCACAAATTCTAATGGGACGCTTCCATACAATGTTCCATTACAAAACATTGACTTGGAGCTTTCAAAAAGTTGCTAGAAGGTAGTAGAACTTTCTAGAAGGAACTAGGATTTCTTCACTGACTTGACTTGGCTAGATAACTGGAGACCAGGGATGTCATGTGATAATGACAATACCATCAATTGTGCCTGGAAAAATCAGCTATCTTGCTGATGGCTGGGGTATCTCAAATGCAGATAATAATATGTGCTTTTACATGACAACCATTGACTGTTATCCTGCTGGAAAGCATACAAAATTCATCCAGCAATGGATGCAGGTAGCTATCCAGGTTGGACAGTGATTTAGGCCTTGATACCAGTGAGACTACCATCAGATTATTGCTCTGAAACCGTAACATAGGCAGCAGATTTAGATTGATGAGAATCAGTGGCCAGCAGGATTTGCTGGTGGAGTACTTGTTTAATGAGAATCCATCAAGTGCTAAAGCATAGGCATAGTCATACATACATTCAAAGTGGCCCTTGCTTCTTAGCTGTTTGTAATGTTTGCCATTGAATATATTGGATATGTTTGTGCCTGATTAATACTGGGTGCAGTACTCTATAGCTTTGCAGTATTTGCTGGACTGCATCAGCTTCCTCTGACAGGATATAACTGGAATATATCCTGAGTGTGACCAATGTTTTCCCTCAATGGTGGTGGATTCCTGACAATTTGGACACATTACAATGGTAGCATTTTTGGATGTGAATGCCATGCAACTATTAACACATGCTGGAATCAGGACAGTCTCTGGATCATATATTGCCAGCTGCATGGCAGTTGTCCACTTGTACCATGTACATGGTAAGTTGCATCCTGGTATGATTTTGGCAACAAGTAGTAATAAATCCTCAAAGCCCCCATTACTGATATTAGTAGAAACATGCCACTTCTCTAGCCTCAACATTACTTCTCTCACTGGTAGATGGATTACTGGGCTCACTTAGCTCTATAAAGTATCCTTGGCATTTGTTTCAACAGGTGTTGTCTCATTGCATATAGGGATTTGACCAGGCTCATACATGGTATGGTTGTTAGGGGAGATAGGCTCAAAATCCATGTGTGAACCTTCTTTGACAGAGCTATCACTCTGCATGCCATATTCAGAAGGCTGAGGTGAGCCTAAAGGCATCAAAAACTCACCTGTCTCAGTTTACGCAAGGTGACAAAGATGGCCAGGTGCCAATATAGAAGTATGAACTGGCTGGCAGGAAAATGTTGGTACAGTAGTGACTGATGAATGGTCAAATATGACTTGGGTGGCAAAACACTGGCCATGACCCTTGTAATACTTCCTATGCTGTTTACATGCTTCATGGCTGAGAGGCTTACCACAATGGCCACATGGTCTTTTTTCTCTTCTCTTATGGCATTGAGTCAAAGTAGTCTTGTCAATGGGACAAACAGTTTGACCTTCAACAACATAATGCTATTATATCACTTTTTGGTCAATACTCATGTGAGCTTAAGACAGTCTTGTATTTGAGATATTGCACCTACATGAATGTAAAATTCAATGATAACCTGCCATGGTAAGCATTATAAATAAATTTGTGGCACCACATACATATGTACATGTAACACTATAGCCCCTTTGGCTTGACTTCCTTCCATATATATGACACCAAAAAATAAAGCAAAGTTGTCTGGTTCCCAATCAAACCCTACTGCTGATGGCAACAGAAGAACAGTTGGACAACAGCTTACTTTGACATTCAGTGCAACAAGCAGGGCTACATCCAAAAAAGGCCCTGTGGACAGTGTGCCCATTGGATGTAATAATGCGGACTCCTCAGGCTCTCAGCCAAGTAGGTAATTAGGAACCTCTGCAAAGTCACAAGCTGACTGTTATGCTCAGGCAGATGAGAATGTAGCAAATGCAGTACCATTGGGTGAAGACCAGCAAGTGGCCATCATAACATCACCACCACCCATATTAGCAAGTATGTTGTCAGCTCATACCAAAGCATTAATGAAGCATTTAAGTGCAGTGGCTATTAGGATAGATGCAATGGCCCAGAGAGATCAGGAAATAGTCCAAAAACAGGACAAGCAGATAATATATGTTGGGCAATCAATATCCCAGGTAGAGAAAGCAGTATCTTTGCTGCAAAGCAGGAACTCAAGTAGCTCAATGTCACAGCCATGCATTAAGCCATTTCCCAATGTAGCAGCAAATGAACACTGTATAGTCTTTGAAGCACAACAACAGTCCCCAAAGATAAAGCCCATAGAAAAACCTATCACAACATAGGAGGGAGACAATGTGGTGTTTATACCAATGCCTAAACATCAAATGACATTGAAGATCTGTGAAGCTGTTGAGTGCAATAATGAAGAGTGGGTTAATATACAAGAGGCTGTCAGAGGTCTAGCACACCATTACCTTAAGGCTGGCATACCATGCAACCATCAGGAACTCAAGGCCAAGTAGAATGCACTTGACTTGTTCTGTGAGCATTATCCTGAACTCAAATAGGCAAGCAGATTTTGGGCCAGCATTGGTATGCTAAGAAAGTATCTTAAGAATAGCAGAAACAATCAAAGACAGAAGAGCAAGGGCACCATGACTAAAAACCAGTGGCTTCCCCAAGATCGCGTTACAAGCAGGGCCAAAAGCTCCAGACAAGCATCAACAAGACATCAAGTAGCTGGAAGAGTGCCAATTAGGGACTAGCAGGCAGACATGGATGTACCAGCATAATATTTATCATGGGAAAAGCGTAGTACCACTCAAATAGCACTCAGTCAAAGTAGCAGTGAAGGACCTGGCAGTGATAAAAACCAGCAGCTTTTACAGCAGCCCGTCACAACTACAGTTGAGAGCTCAAGACAAGCAGAAAAGAAATGTCAGGTTGCCAGAAGAGTGCCTGCAAGGGACAAGCAAGCCAAAACAGATGCGTCAGAGCAGAGTCTATTTAGGAGAAAATGTAGTTCTTTACAAGAAGCACTCAGACAAAGTAGCAGCAAAAGACCTGGTAGTGATAAAGGAAAAGGAAAAGGGAAAAATGTCTACCCAAGCCTGAGACAGGAAGGCATGCAAAAAAAGTGCAGTTCTTGCCAATTGACACCGTAAGCCAGCAACAGACTGAATTCCATCATAGCCAAGAAGAATTACCAACAAGAAAACAACTGTTTTCACAAGAGTTGGAAGCGCAGCCAGTTGAGCTACACTCCAGCAAGGTAGATGAGTTTGCTGAAAAAGACAATTTATCTACCACAGCCTCCGCATCCTTCATTGATGACATAGTGAAGATCCCACTGACAAACAAGGCCAGAATGTCAAGAGCTCAAAAGACTATCACAATGCCTTCAGTGGAATTTTGGAATGTTAATAGGCACACCAAGAGGTTACAGCTCTTCTTCAAGAGCAGTGTTCAAGAAAATGCACTAGAATATTGCAAGGATTTATTGCAAAGACTAGCAGATGAGGTGCTAGACCTTGCAGTGCTGGCTGAAAACCAGGTCATTTGGGAACCAGTGAATGAACAGTGGTATAAAGCTGATGAGTTCCCGCCAAAGTTGTGGAACCAGAGCATTACAGCAGAAATACTTATTGAGTGGTGGACTAAATGGAGTTTCTTGTTGAGTGTAGGGTTGGGCTCAATGCTAGTGTAGGGTATAGGGACTTGTACAGGTTATTACAATAGGCAATTGAGGTACAACTGAAGTTTCAATTGAAATAAATCAGTTTGTATGCATGAAAAGTCAGAGAAGCAGTTGAGTCAGCAAGTAAGGAGTGCAACAAAGAGGCAATAGCCAATCAATACACACAAATGTAGGAGGCAACAGAGTGTCTGGGATCAGAAAGTGGGCAAATAGGCAGAGAATTATTCAAAAGCCACTTACACATTGTTGTGACAAAAAATTTTGACTAAGTTTTTTCTGAAATCTGGGGTGCAATTATTTATCAACAGTCTCTGCATGGTGTCCTGATGGGATCAGTACCTCTTAGTCACCAAACTTTAACTTTGTGACAGTCTTTTGATGGGATCATCTCAATAATTATTCATAGGGTGTTCTTTCCTTTTGCAGTAGTTACAAAACAGGTTGCTATGGCCTTTGAAAGGTCTTGGGTATCTCCTTGGTTGGTTATCATTGCTTATTAAAGGATTTTCTTCTTTCTTCTTATTGGTGCTTGATTCTCTTGATTCTTCATCCAGGAGCCTTCTATATATGTAATTTAAGGTCAAATCTTCAGTTCTGGACTGTAGGGCTGACACAAGACCCTGAAACCTGTCTTTCAGGCTATCCAGGATGATAACTATCACATCCGCATCAGTAGTTGGTATGCCCACAGATTCCATCTCATCCACCAGCAGGGTAATTCTGTTAATTAGATTTTGCATTTCTTCTCCTGGCTGCATCTTTGTAGTAAAGGATTTTTGTCTCAGATACATTTTCTTAACAGCAGAACATAACAGGTAGGTGTCTTCTATTGCCTTCCAGGCATTCTTTGCCATTTTTGCTCTTGAGCATTGAAGTAGCTGTTTGTCTTTAACATCAAGACAAATGCAGTTAAAGGCACTTTGTTCTTTCTTCTGGTACTTCAAGGCTTCCTCTCCCTTGTTCTTTGGAGGGCATTCTTCCCCCATGACAATATCCCAAAGGCCTCTTTTGTGGAGCAGCATCTTTATCTTCACCTTCCACACTTGATAGTTAGATCCATCCAACTTTTCAGTAGAGGAATATTCCAGTAATAGCAGTAATAGATATTGCAGAGAGTAACAGCTTGGGGCTAATAGCCTATTCTAAGAGTCTTGGAGATATTGAAAGTGATTTGGGAGAACAGGAGGATTATGTGGTTCTCACTCAATAGACTTGTTCTGTTGGATAGTGCCACATTGAGCCACAGGTGCCAAATAGTGCCATTGCATATCAGAAAGGCATAGCAAACCCAAGCCTGGTCACAGAGTGTGAAACATGGCCCTACATCTTCATGCAAAGCAACCCCTGTGTTTCACCCATTGTGCTGGAGAAAATACATTTTTTGACCTTTTTTTTGGATCAACATTGTTCAGGATGTGTGAGAGCACAGAAAGACTGAAGACATGCATCTGATACTCAATACCCATGGCACTCTGAATCTAGCCCCTGTGGCTAGTAACATGTCACAAAAATGCATGGCACTATCTTGGCCCACTGGTACTATTTGGCACTATATTTAAATATTAGCCCTAAAGTAAAACCTGTATAAAGCACTTATAGTGCCAAATAGTACCAGTGGACCAAGATAGTGCCATGCATTTTTGTGACATGTTACTAGCCACAGGGGCTAGATTCAGAGTGCCATGGGTATTGAGTATCAGATGCATGTCTTCAGTCTTTCTGTGCTCTCACACATCCTGAACAATGTTGATCCAAAAAAAAGGTCAAAAAATGGATTTTCTCCAGCACAATGGGTGAAACACAGGGGCTGCTTTGCATGAAGATGCAGAGCTATGTTTCACACTCTGTGGCCAAGTATAGACTCACTTGGCCTCACGGGCACACTATGGTAACATTTGGCACTCATGGCTCAATGTGGCACTATCCAACAGAACAAGTCTAATGATTTATTGAATGTAAAAGTAGTATTTGTACTTTTATATGTTCTGGGCATTACAAACGCATAGAATAGGGTAAGGAAGGTCCCAATAGAATGTGTGCAAAGTTTGTGGCTGTTTGGACAACTTTGAGATTTTTTTTGTTCCAAGTACCAGATATTTTGGTGAAAATATTCAAAGTAAATCCCAACAAGGAATCTGGTAAGTATTCCCTAGGATTTGAAGGTAAAGATCTAAGTGACTAAGTTGGCCAAATGTTTAGGTGGAGTTAGAAATCTTTACAACAGGTTGAGGAAGGTCCCAAGAACATGTGTGCAAAGTTTGCGGCTGTTTAGACAGCTTTGAAAATTTTCATGCTCTGGGTACCTGGTATTTTGGTGAAAATATTCTAAGTAAATTCCAACAAGAAATCTGGTCAGTATTATCTAAGATTTGAAGGTAATGATATAAGTGACTAAGCTAGGTAAATATTTAGGTGGAATTGCAAATTTTTACAACACTCCCACTCAACTAAAAGCTATGGTTGGTTGCTTTCTTAAATTCCATGAAGTTACTCCTTTACAGTAAAGAAAGGTGTATCCTGTGGAGGATCTCCTGTCTTCCAAATTTTGTGCCCAATCAGCTTCAGAGTATTCCACAAGATCCTGTTCTGAATCCTTATAAGTGTATCTTTAGCAGATATCAGCAGTTCCTTTTAGGTATCTAAAAATCCACTTAACTGCTACACTATGATTAGATCCATAGTTCCCATTATACTAACTGTAATTCCCAACAAGGAGTTTGGTCAGTGTTATCTATGATTTGAAGGTAATGATCTAATTGACTGAGTTAGGTAAATATTTGGGTGGAATTACAAATTTTTACCACATTCCCTAGAGTTTGAAGGTAATGATCTAAGCAACTAAATTAGGTGAATATTTAGGTGGAATCACATATTTTTACAACACATACTGTAGTCAGCTTTATTTCTTTTGAAACTCAAAGATTCCAAATACAAATCTATCTTGTAATTCCAGGCTCTTGATGATTATCTGAGACCATATAGGGATTTTTCTAGCTGGCAGATCAAATGGAGGTTATCTTAGTCAATTAACCCCTCAGGCTGGTCCATATGCACACCCTCATTAAGTTCTCCATATAAAAAAGCAGTTTCTACATCCATTTGATTTATTAAAAGCTTATATTTGGCTGCAATAGCCAATATTAATCTAATGGAATTAAACTTGGCTACCAGTGCAAAGGTCTCAGTATAGGCAAGTCCTTTTGTTTGAGAGTATCCTTTGGCCACAAGTCTTGCTTAGTATCTTTCAATTGTACCATCAGCCTTACATCTTGTTGTGAAGACTCCTCTGCATCCAATTGATTTTTGGTTGATTAGTAATGTGAATAAGTCCCAAGTTTGATTTTACATCAGGGCCAGATACTCCCCAGTCATTGCAGATCTCCAAAACTTTGTCTGAGGGCTCTTTAGGGCCTCTTTTACAGTCTGGGGCTCATCAATATGGACTGAATAGCATAGGCTAAGTTTGTACCCTCATTGATATAGTAATAAGGGCTATTTCTGGTTCAGTGAGATCTCCTGGTTTATGATACTGGAATGGTCACTGCTAGCATATTCCTAGGCAGTGGCTCAGCTGAACCATAGTTTTAGAGCTGTCTTGAGTGGAAAAATTTCATTGTTTTTCTCTGACGTAATCTTGACTATTGGTGTACATGAGATCAGATTTTTGACATCATCTGGTGTCATTTTTTTGTGCGAATTTTGAATTCACATCAAACAACACATCCCTGGACTTGATAAGCTCCTTTGCTTTGATATTGTAGACTCTGTATGTCTTGCTCTGATTGCAGTAGCCCAAAAATACTCATTTTACACTTCTTGACTCAAACTTTGACTGATTTCTGGGCAGTTTCTTGGCATATGCTGTACACTCAAATTTTCTTAGATGTTCTGCACCAAGTCTGTGTCTACACTATGCCTCAAATGAAGTTGAATCACAGAGTACTCTGTTATGACTCCTATTTTTAAGGTACACAGCTGTGGCAACCAATTCTGGCCAAGAAGCTTAGGAAAATCTTTAGTCATAGATCATTGATCTTGCCATATTATTCATTGATTTGTTTGCATGTTTTGCTACTTCATTTTACTGTGGGGGGATGGTTCAATAGTCTCTTGTGTTATCCTATGAATCTTGCAGCAATGGATGAAGAGTTTTGAGGCTTATTCTCTACCATAGTTAGAGCATCCTTTCTTGAGTATTTTCATCAATTCCTCTCAATACCATGGCTTTAAGCACCCTATACCTAGAGAGAGCTTCTTCCTTTTTCTCCATGAAGTTGACCCACATGTATCTTGTATATTCACTAATAAAAATGATTAAATACTTCATCCCACCTGAGGTTCAATTTTGCATAGGTCTGCATAGATCTGAGTGAATTAGATCTAATTTCTTATTAGTTTTGAAAGACCCAGTGCTCTTGAATGGTTGTCTGGCTTGTTTCCCATATATGAAAGCTTCACAGTGCTCCAAATTTGCTGGGGATCAATTTTTACTCCAGAAATTAGCTGGTCTTTCATTGTCTTGTTCAAGTAATCAAAGCTGATGTGTCCAAATCTCCTGTGCCAAAGCATTGGAGTTTCCTCATCTCCGTTATTTATACTGGCTTTCAGAAAGGATGGAACATAACTCTACTTGTATAGACTCTGATCTCTGATACTCAAAGTAATATGGGCACCAATTGATCAGTGATCCTGCATCCAGAATTGTCAAAGCTGAAACTGAGTCATTCCGCTGTGGCCTTGCTTACAGATAGTAGGTTCTTGGCTATTTTGATACACAGAGTACTTCTTTGAAGGTAAGTGTATGGCATCCTCCATTGCTCTTAGTGTGTACCTGGATAATTCCTTATCACATTGAATCATGTGTTTGATAGTTGCCCATGAAAACCTTCTTAATTGGAATTTATTGATATTGGGTAAAAGCTCCTTTTGGTGTGCAAAGTGTGAGATACTCCAGAGTCAATATAGCATGTCTGAGAATTCTTGTTTGTAGTCATATTCAGTGCACATATAAATGGTCTCTCTTCAGTTGTTGCAGCATTTCCATACTCATGCTCTCTCTGCTGACTATATCTCATTTTGAGGCTCTGGTCCAATGTGTGTCCTTTCCTTTTGCAGTAGTTACAAAAGTGGTTGCTACTGCAATTAAAGAGTCTTAGATACCTCCTTTGCTCATTGTCATTGCTTGTTAAGGCATTTTCTTCTTCCTTCTTGTTGGCACTTGATTTTCTTGATTCTTCATTGAGGAGCCTTCCATGTGTGTAATTTAAGGTCAAATCCTCAGTTTTGGACTCTAGGGCTAACATAAGGCCCTGAAACTTGTCAGTCATGCTATTCAGGGTGGTAACTATGGCATCCTCATTGGTAGTTGGTACTCCTGCAGATTTCAACTCATTCACTAACAGGGTAATTCTGTTAATTTGATTTTTCATTTCTTCTCCTGGCAGCACCTTTTTAGTAAACAATTTTTGTCTAAGATACATTTTTATGGCAGTTGAACATGAGTGGTATGCATCTACTGATGTCTTCCCGACTCTCTTTGTTGTCTGTGCTCTAAAGCATTGAATTCCCAGTTTGTCTTTAACCTTAAATAAATGCATTTACAGGCACTTTGTTCTTTCTTCTGGTACTTTGAGGCTTCCTCTCCCACACTTTTAGGAGGGCACTCTTCTCCCATGACAATATCCCAAAGACCTCTTTCTTGTAGCAGCATCTTCATCTTCACCTCCCACACTTGGTGGTTGGAACCATCAAGCTTTTCAGCAGAGGTAAATATTCCAGCAAAAGCAGTAATAGACATTGCAGACAGTGACAGCTTGGGGCCCATAACCTGCTGTAAGAGTCATGGAGATATTGGAAGTGACTGGGACAACACATAGAATATGTAGTCTTCACTTGATAGATTTATTCCATTGAATAGTTCCACATTGAGCCATGAGTGCCAAATGATGCCATAGTATGCCAGGTAGGCCAAGTAGATATATACTTGGCTACAGAGTGTGAAACCTGGTTCTTCATCTTCATGCAAAGCAACCCTGTGTCTCACCTACTAGACTCGTTTGATTGGATAGTGCCACATTGAGCCATGAGTGCCAAATAGTGCCATTACATGCCAGAAAGGCATAGCAGACCTAAACTTGGCCACAGAGTGTGAAACATAGCTCTTCATCTTCAGGCAAAGTAGCCCTGGTATTTCACCCATTGTGCTGGAGAAAATCTATTTTCTGACCTTTTTTTTGGATCAATATTGTGCAGGGTGTGTAAGAGCACAGAAGGACTTAAGACATGCATCTGGCACTCAATACCCTTGGCACTCTGAGTCTATCTCCTGTGGCTTGTATCATGTCACCAAATTGCATGGCACTACCCTGGTCCACTGGTACTATCAGGCACTATATTTAAATATTAGCCCTCTAGTAAAGCCTATAGAAAGCACCTATAGTGCCAGATAGTACCAGTGGACTAATATAGTGCCATGCATTTTTGTGACATAATACAAGCTACAGGAGATAGACTCAGAGTGCCATGGGTATTGAGTACCAGATGCATGTCCTCATTTCTTTTGTGCTTATACACATCCTACACAACATTGATCCAAAAAAAGGTTAAAAAATGGATTTTCTCCAGTACAATGGGTGAACTACAAGGGCTGCTTTGCATGAAGATGCAGAGCTATGTTTCACACTCTATGGCCAGGTATAGTCTCACTTGTCCTCCCTGATACACTATGGCATCAATTGGTACTCATGGCACAATGTGGCACTATCAAACAGAACAAGTCTATTGTGCTAGCACAAATACATTTTTTGACCTTTATTTTGGGATCAATGTTGTGCAGGATGTATAAGAGCACAGAAGGACTGAGGATATATATCTGGTACTCAATACCCATGGCACTCTGAATCTAGCTCCTGCAGCTGTAACATTTCACAAAAATGTATGGCACTATCTTTGTCAATCAGCACTAACCAGCACTATATTGACATTAGCCCTTAAGTAAAATCTATGCAAAGCACTTATAGTGCCAGATGATACCAACTTTATCAACAAGTATGTTGTCAACTTGTGGCAAAGCATTATTGAGGCAAATAGGTACAGTGGCTGATTGAAAGGATTAGATGGCCCAGGGAAATCAGGAAATAGTCTTAAAACAAAATGAGCAGATAAAGGTGCAGAGCAATCAAGACCCCAGGTAGAGAATGCAGTATCTTTGCTGCAAAGAATAACACCAAGTAGCTCAATCTAACAGCCAAAAATTGAGCTATTTCACAAGGTAAGAGTACAGGAACACTGTGCAGTCTTTGAAGCACCACAACAGTGCTCAAATATAAGGCCCACAGAAGAACCTATCACAGCATGGGAGGGAAAGACTGTGGTATCTATACTCAAGCCTAAAAATCAAAAGACATTGATGATCCAAGAATCCACTGAGTTCAATGAGGAAGAGTGGGCTAATATTCAAGAGGCCATTAGAAGTCAAACACAGCTTCACCTTAATGCCAGCATACCATAGGATCATCAGCAACTCTTGATCAAGCAGAATGCACTTGCTCTGTTCCTTGAGCATTATCCTGGATTCAAGCAAGCAAATGGATTTTGGGCAAGCATTGGAGTGCTGAGAAAGTATCTCAAAATGAGCAGAAGCTATCAAAGGCAGAAGAACAAGGGTTTCATGGCTAAAAACTAGCAGCTTCCTCCAGGGCTTGCTACAAGCAGAGCTGGAAGATCTAAGCAAGCAGCAAAGAAACATCAGGTTGCAGGAAGAATGCTGGCAAGGGACAAGCAGGCAAAATAGATGCACTGATGCAGAATTCATTAAGGAGAAAGCAAAGTTTATTACAAGAAGTACTTAATTACAGTGGCAGTACTGGACTTGACAGTCATAAAACTGGCAGCTCTCTAAAGTGTCCATCACAAGCTTGGCTGAAAGTTTCAAGTAAGTGGCTAAGAGATGTCAGGTTGCTGGGAGAGTGCAGGAAAGGAACAAGCAGGCAAAATTAGATGCACCAGTGCAGCATTCATCAAGGAGAAAAAGAGTACTATACAACAAACACTCAATCAAAGTGGCAGTGAAGGACTCAGCAGTGATAATGGTAAAGCTGAAAAGATAAGGGTGCACTCAAGCCAGAAACATGGAAGCATCAGAAAAAGGCTACAGCTCTCACCAATTAACACTGTCAGCTCAGTACAGCCCAAATCCCATCATAGCCAAGCAGAATTACCAGCAAGACAAAAGCATTTTTCTCAAGAGTTGGAATTGCAGCCAGCTGAGCTACACTCCAGTTGGATGGATGAGTTTGCAGAGAAAAGGAATTTTTTACCACTAACTCCATGTCCTCAATTGTAGTCAGATTGATATAAACACTGACAGACAAAGCAACAATATCAAGTACTCTAAAGACTGTCCCAATGCCTACAGTAGAGCTTTGGAGCACTAATAGGCACACCAAGAGATTGCAGCACTTCTTTAGGAGCAGTGCTCAAGAAAACTCACTTGAATATTGCAAGGATTTATTGCAAAGACTGGCAGATGAGGTGCCAGACCTTGCAGAGCTGGCTGATAACCAGGACATATTGGAACCAATGAATGAACAGTGGGATAAAGCCATAGGGTTCCTGCCAAAGTAATGGAAGAAGGGTGTTGCAGCAGTGATACTTATTGAGTGAGGGAATCTGATGTAGTATGTTATTGAGTGTGGGGTTGGGCTTAATGTTAGTGTTGGGCTAAGGGAATTGCATAGGCTAACACAATTGGCAATTTAGGTACAACTGAAGCCTCAATGGAAGTATATCAATTTGTATGCATAAAAAGTAAGAGGAACAGTTCAGTTGGGATGTAAAGAGTGTGAAAAAGATGCAATAGCCAATCAATGTACACACACAGAGGAGGTGATTGAGTGTCCAGAATCAGAAGGAGAGGGAGTTGGCAAAGGACCCATCAAAAGCCACTTATGTATTGTGAGCAAAAATTTTGACAAAACATTTTGTGAAATCTGGGGTGCAATTATATTGCAAAGGTCTTGGCGTAGTGTCCTAACAGGATCAATATCTCCTAGTCACAGAAATTGAATTATGTGACAGCCTTTTGTCAGGATCATTACAATTATTTCTCATAGGGTACTGCTGTTAGGAGATAGAGGATCACAATCTATCAGTGTGCCTTCTTCTTTGGAGCTATCACCCTCCATGCCATATTCAGAAGGCTGAGGTGAGGCTAAAGGTATAAAAAGCTCACCTGACTAAGCTTGTACAAGGTTACAAGTATAGCTTGGGGCTATCATAGAAGTATCAAGCGGCTGGCAAGATATTGTGGTTAGATTAATGGCTGATGAAAGGTCAAATATAATTTGTGTGGCAAAACACTGTCTGTGATCCTTGTAACACTTCCTATGCTGTCTGCCTGCTTTGAGGCTACAAGACTTGCTACAATAGCCATAGAGTCTTTTTTCTCTTCTCTTACTGCATTGAATCTCGGTAGTCTACTCATGAGGCAAACAGTTTGATGCTCAGCAATATAATGCTATTATATCTATTTTTATCAATACTCATTTGAATATGAGAGAGTCTTGTATCTGATACCACATGCCTACATGAATGTAAGACTCAATGATGACCCACAATAGTAGGCATTATAAATAAAGTGGGGCACACTATATACATGTATACATGTATATTGTAACACTGTTTGTCCTTTGATTTGACTCACTTCTAAATTTATGCTTCCAAAAAATAAAGCAAAGTTGTCTAGTTGCCAACTAAACCCCACAGTTGGACAACAGCTTGCTTTGTAATTCTGTGCAACAAGCAGAGCAACATCCAAAAAAAGCTATGCTGATAGTGTGGCCACTAAAGGAAATAATGCAGGCTCCTCAGGCTCTCAGTCAGGTGGGCAAATAAGAATCTCTGCAGAACTACAAGCTAACAATGATGCTCCTGCAGATGATCAGCAGGTGGCCATCATAACATCACCACCACCTGTATTAGCAAGTATATTGTCAGCATGTACCAAAGCATAATGAGACAATTAGATATAGTAGCTGATAGGAAGGATGCAATGGCCCAGACAAATCAGGAAAGAGTCTAGAGGCAGGATGAGCAGATAGTACATGTAGAGCAATCAGTATTTCAGTTAGAGAACTCCATATCTCTGCTGCAAGGAAGGAACCCAAGCAGCTCAATGTTGCAGCCAAGAATTGAGCTATTTCAAAATGTAACAGCAGAGGAACACTGTACACTAGATTTGCTTTATTGGATAGTGCCACATAGTGCCAGCCAGTATAGAGTGCTGTATTGATCTGGCACACTACAGCACCATCTGGCACTTAAATTCTGACCATCATAATAGCAGTAGGATATAGCAGCTGGTAATTTTACTCAATGTTACAATGATGTTACCCTCAAGGTCTGACAGTGCTTCAAACTTCACACAGTGTGCCTTGAATTTGTCCAAATGGCAGTGCCACTGCTGTCTCAAAAATCTGTCAGCCATGACTGGGAAGGTATCCAAAACACTCCTAATATGGAACCTATTGCTGAACACTCCAAGATATGAAATTCCTCAAGGTGGATCTGCATCTTGATTCTCCAAAGTCTGTATTTCTTTCCATCAAGCCTCTCCTTTACAGGGAAGATGTTTGTGCTGTTCTGTTTGCTGGTAGAAGTCATCTTTTGAATAGATTAAGGCAATTGGGGCTCATAACCTGTTGCAATTTAAGAAGTGATTTGGATATAAGGAACTTATCAAGAAATAGTGATAATGGCTGAACTGTTGTTTATTAGTAAAGAAGATCAGTATTTATACCTTTGTAGAAGTGATACAGCTGTAACACCAAGTAAGGAGGGTTTCTCAATATTCAGAAGCATTTTGTAACAGTTTCAGGGTTAGTATATAATAGTTAGTATCAGTGCTAATTTGACCCTGACTATAGGGGAATAATCATAAGATCGTAGATCTGAAGGAAATGGCAAAGTTGGAGCTGTAAAATAGTCCCATGGTGACCAAGACTAGTCCAGAATTGTTAAGTAAACTTTTAGCTGCAGAATGATACCAAATAGTCCAATATCTTAACACTCCCCCTCAACTAAATAGTTTCTTAATCCTAAATCCTCCCTGAGATTCTCAAGTTGTGGCCTAGCTAGTGGTTTTGTCAATATATCTGCCACCATTTTGTTAGTTGGGCAGTACACTAACTCTACTAAGTTATTTTCTACAACTTCTCTCACAACATGATGCTGTATATCAATGGGCTTAGTTCTGGCATGATTAGTAGGATTTCTAGCTAATGAAATACAACTTTGATTATCCTTGTAAATACATGTTGGTTCATCTGAATTAAAACCCAAGTCTTTAGATAATTTTTGTAGCCATATAGCCTCCCTAGTTGCTTGATATGCAGCCACATATTCTGCTTCGGTTGTAGATAGGGCCACAGTTGGTTGTTTCTTGCAATTCCAAGTAATAGCTGCACCAGCATAAAGAAATACATAGTCTGTGGTAGAGCATCTGTCAATCAGATCCCTACCCCAAACTGAATTACTATAACCATCAAATTTTTGCCTATTAGCTGCTCCAGAGTATTCCAGTACCATATTGATGGTATCTTGTAGATATCTGAAAATCCACTTAACTGCCACAATTTGATCTGATCCATAATTCTGCATGAGTAGACTGACTATTCCAACTGCCACTGCAATATCTGGATGTGTTGACACCATCAAGTACACTTAGCTACCAACCATTGATTGATGGGGAAGTTTTTGGTCCATATTTGAGCACTTTTCATCTATTGTTACAAGTCTTGGTATAAGAGTTGTAGAGGAATAGGGAGTTTAGCTAGTATTGTATTCACTAAAACTTGAACTGATTTTTATTGAGGCTCCAGCAGCTCCTTATATCCATTTTGCCAGATCAATTGCTGACTAATTGTATTTACTAATGTAGGTTGCGGCTGATGACTCATTTGATTGCATCATCATCACCCAATAAGATCCTACTTAATATATCTATTTCTGTCTGATAAGGATCTGCTGATTCATTTGCTGACTAATGCTACTGATTTCATAGATAATACTGATATACTGATAACCTAAACATATACTAATTGATTTGACTAAAAACTGATCTAACTTAAACATTCAAGCGGCAGATCATAACATTCTCCCCTACTAAAGTTGAGAGGGTTCTCCTGAATCTCTTTTCTTGTGATACCAATATCTTGATGGTTCAGTATTATCAGCAAGTCTTGCACGCTTGAGTCTGTCCCTATGCACTAAGTCTTCCCAGTTATTGCCTTGTTTGTCCACCAGTTAGTAAGTTGCAAATGGACATTCTCTGATGATCTTGTATGGTCCTGTCCATTGTGGCTCAAACTTCTTCCAAGTGTTGTTTCTTAGCAATACAAAGTTCCCAACTGTCAATGCTTCTGGTGCTATAGTCTTATCAAATCTCTGCTTCATCTTTTCTGCGCTTTGAGATACTTTGGTCTGTGCCTCTTGACGTCTTTGTTCCAGTTGCTGGTGTCTACTTGGCTGACTGAGTTCATCTTCTAAGGTGTCTGTAAGCTTTGGTTGTGTGAGATCTCCTGGAATCCTTGGTTCACATCCATATACTAAGTAAAATGGTGATTGCTGGGAGGTGTTGTGTACTCTGACTCTGCATGCAAAGAGTGCTTGGTCTATATACTCATCTCATCTACTGACAACTCCATTTGCATACTTGGTCAGCATTTTTCCAAATAATCCATTAAGCCGCTCAGTGACTCCATTAGTTCTGGGGTGATATGCCAAGGTTTCAAGTGTCTGATCTGCTGCATTTCCAGGTAAGCCTCTAATGTCTTTGCCATAGAGTTTGCACCTCTATTGGATAAGATCTCCACAGGGCATCCAAACTTCATCAGGATCTCATGGTAAATGAAACTTGCAACTTCTTGTTCACTGGCTATTGGTACAGCTTTAGCAACTGGCCATTTAGTGGCATGGTCAATAGCTACAAGGATCCAACGGTTGCATTTCCTGGTAGTTGGCAGTTTTCCAATAAAGTCAATTCCCCATCTCTCAAATGGTCTTACAGGCTCCAAAGGGAAGAGTTCAGCAATTCTTTGTGGCTGGCCTTGATTGATTTGGCAGTTTGGGCATGTTTTTACTAGCTTCTCAATGTCTTGTTTCATTCTGGGCCACCATGCTCTGGCTTTCACAAGGCTATAGGTTCCGTCAATCCCAAGATGTCCATATCCATTGTGTAGCTTATGTATTAAATCCAGGCAAGCAACATAAGGACAATAGGCAATAGGGCTTCCATCAACAATTCAGTAGAGTGTTTCATTGTGTACAACAAATTTGCTGGCTTCATCACGGATTATCTTCTTGATATCTTCATCCACCTCATTAGGAATGGCTTGGTCCTCCAAGTACTTTGGTAATAGGCTAGGCCAATCTGATTCATGCACCAAGTTGAGTTGTGCAACTTGATGTAATCTTGATAAGGCATCAGCTACCGTGTTGTTTTTTTCCAGGATAGTAGACAATCTCCAGGTCAAATTGCTGAATGTATTCACTTCATCTTGGCATTCTTCTAGAGAGTACCTTCTGAGTAAATATATACTTGAGGGAGGCATGATCAGTCTTCACAGTGCATTTGACTCCTTCAATATAGCATCTCCATGTCTTCAAACAGTGTATTATAGCAAGCATCTCCTTCTCATGGACTGGATAGTTTTGTTCTGCTGAGTTCAGTTTCTTGGATTCAAAGGCAACAGGGTAGTCCTTTCCCTTGTGTTCTTGGCACAGCACTCCACCAATTGCATAATCTGAAGCATCTGTGCACAGAGTGAACTCTTTTCTGAAGTCTGGTATTCTTAGGCTTGGCAGCTTAGCAAGTTCATTCTTGAGCGTCTGGAAGGCAGTCTCACAAGTTATGTCCCACTTGTAGGTATTGTCTTTCTTAAGGATATCAGTTAAAGGGGCTGCAATACTTGCAAATGACTTGACAAATCTCCAATAATAGGAAACCATTCCAAGGAAGGATCTGAGTTCTGATATGCTATGGGGCTGCTTCAAATTCTTGATAACTTCAACCTTCTTAGGGTCTAAGGTCACTCCTGTGCTAGTCACTATGTGTCCCAGGTATTCCACGTGTTCCTTGAAGAATTCACACTTGGCTAGCTTGCCATATAGCTTGTTCTCTCTTAGTTTCTTCAGGACCTTTTCAATGTGCACTACATGATCCTCTTCTGTCTTGCTGTATATCAATATGTCATCCAGGTAGATTATCACAAACTTGTCTAAGTACTCCTGAAAGACAGTCTGCATCAGCGTCATGAATGTTGCAGGGGCATTAGTGAGGCCAAAACTCATGACTAAGTACTCGTAATGTCCATATCTGGTCCTAAATGCTGTCTTAGGAATATCTTCTGGTTTCACCCTAATTTGGTTGTATCCTGACATGAGGTCAATCTTACTGAAAATAGTGGCTCCATTAAGTTGGTCCAAAGGCTCATCAATCCAAGGTATGGGGTACTTATTCTGGACGGTAACTGAGTTCAGGGCTCTGTAGTCAATGCACATCCTAAGTATTCCATCCTTTTTTTTCACAAAAAGCACTGGTGCTCCCCAGGGTGACTTGCTGGGCCTGATGTATCCTTGCTCCAATAGCTGATCAATTTGTCTCTTCATTTCCTCCAATTCCAATGGACTCATTCTGTAAGGTGTCTTGCTCACTGGAGGGCTATCACCTGTGTCAATGGCATGATCCACGTCTCTGACTGGTGGTAGGCTTACAAGCTCATCTGGAAACACGTCTGAATATTTCTTCAAGAGAGTCTGGACCTGCTGGGGTGCTGGGGTAGAGGAATCCTCCTGTAAAACCGCCATGAGGAACATCTGAGTACCTTTTCTAAGCGCTCTACAGAACTGGGTCTTGCTAAGTTCACTTGTCTCACACATACTGGAATTGACCAAGTTAAAATCCAGCCTGGCAGGTAATAGCTCATAGGTCTTGTTGTCTTTTTGGATCTGAGTAGCATGGGTTCTCCAGTTGATTGATGGATTATGACAAAATAGCCATGTTTTTCCAAGTACAAGGTCAAACTTGCAGTTCCCAAATATTTAAGCCTGTAGGTCTTCTTCATAGTCATTGATCTTCATTCTTACTGGCTGGGTAATACGGTTGATTATGTGGGAGTTCACATCAGCTGTGGAGACTGAAGTTGATTTGGTAGGTTCCGAGTTGATTCCAGCTTTCAAAGCAAATTGCTCTGACATGTACTCATGCAATGCTCCTGAGTCAATCATGATCTTGGCAGGTACTCCATTGATTACTCCATTCAAGTACAATAACTTCCCTGAGTTTGAAGTCATTTGGGACAAGTACTCTTCTGTCATATGGAAGGTGAGTTCCGAGTCTTCTTCAAGCTCATCTTCCACATTACTGTGTACATGGGACTCAATATGGTTGAAGGTTCTTGTTGGCTGGTGTCCATTTCTGCTCTGAGGGCAGTACTTTGCAATATGTCCCTGCTGGTGGCAATTGAAGCAAAGTCCTCTCTTCTTGCATTCTTCTGAGGAGGGATTCTTCTGCATAGCGTTTATTTCCATTGGTGCTGCTTCTGATTGTCTTCTTTCATAATGAATATAGCCTTTCTGATTAGTCACTGTAGGCTTCCCAACTCCAAACATAGCTGAGTCATAGTCAATGGCAATCTTGATGGCTTCTTCAATAGTCTGAGGTCTTCAATAATTCACTTCCTTGCGAGTTCTTTCTTTTAACCCATCAATAAAGTATTCAACTTGATCCAGGGGGTCCATTCTTTCAATTTGTCCAAGTAGACATCTGTACTCATAGATGTATTCTTGCACCATTCCTTTCTGTCTGAGTGTCTTTAACTTCCTTCTTAGTAGTGTCTGCTGGTGTGGAGGTTCAAAAGCATCCTGAATTTCCAACACAAACTCATCCCAGGTAGAGATTGTAGAGCATCCCATCATAGTAGCTGACCTGATCTTGTTGTGGTACCACTGTAAAGCTGCATCTGCCAGGTAAGAAGCTGCATAATGCAACTTGCTCTCTGGAGCAATTCCTTTAGCTTTAAAAGCTTCTTCAGTCTGAAAGAGCCAAGTTCCCAGGGTTTCATTGACTCTGCCATGGTACCGGTTGACCTTCACACTAAAGTTGCTCTTGACAGGGCTTTGCTGGCTCTGAGCCATGGTAGTCATTCCTTGTTGCTGTTGGCTGAGGATCTGGAGTAACTGTTGCTGTTGGGCCAGGATTTGCTGCATGGCATTCTTCCATTCTTGATTCTCCAACATCTTGAGGGTAGTTTCTTCTTTCTTCAGGAGGGAGGTTTCTGGTTATTGCTGCTACCAATGTTACAAGTCTTGGTATAAGAGTTGTAGAGGAATAGGGAGTTTAGCTAGTATTGTATTCACTAAAACTTGAACTGATTTTTATTGAGGCTCCAGCAGTTCCTTATATACATTTTGCCAGATCAATTGCTGACTAATTGTATTTACTAATGTAGGTTGTGGCTGATGACTCATTTGATTGCATCATCATCACCCAATAAGATCCTACTTAATATATCTATTTCTGTCTGATAAGGATCTGTTGATTCATTTGCTGACTAATGCTACTGATTTCATAGATAATACTGATATACTGATAACCTAAACATATACTAATTGATTTGACTAAAAACTGATCTAACTTAAACATTCAAGCGGCAGATCATAACACTATAACTGGCTGAGATTGGCTTAATTTCAGGTTAATGTCTATAGAGGTAGTCCCTGATGTACTTAGACTGATTCAGCACAATTTTTTTGAGTAGGTATGTCAAATGTGACATCAATTCCAAGAAAATAGCTCAATTTTCCAAGATCTTTCATCTCAAACTTGCTGAGAAGATCTGATTTTGTTTGTTTAAGTGCCTCTTGTCACTTGTAGCTATAATTAGGTTGTCCACATAAAGATCTAGGATGATCATACCCTTTTTAAGCTGTTTCACATATATACTGTGATCTGCAGTGCTATGAGAGTGTTATGATCTGCCGCTTGAACATTTACTTAGATCAGTTTTTAATCAAATCAATTAGTTATATGTTTAGGTTATCAGTATATCAGTACTATCTATCAAATCAGTAGCATTAGTCAGCAAATGAATCCGCAGACCCTTATCAGACAGAAATAGATATATTAGGTAGGATCTTATTGGATGATGATGATGCAATCAAATGAGTCATCAGCCGCAGCTTACATTAGGAAATACAATTAGTCAGCAATTGATTTGGCAAAATGTATATAAGGAGCTGCTGGAATCTTGATAAAGATCAGTTCAAGTTTTAGTGAATACAATACTAGCTAAACTCCCTATTCCTCTACAACTCCTATACCAAGACTTGTAACGTTGGTAGCAGCAATAACCAGAAACATCCCTCCTGAAGAAAGAAGAAGCCTCCGTCAAGATGTCCAAAAATCAAGAATGGAAGAATGCTATGTAACAAATCCTGGCCTGGCAGCAACAGTTACTCCAGATCCTTAGCCAGCAGCAACAAGGAATGACTACCATGGCCCAAAGCCAGTAAAACCCTGTCAAGAGCAACTTTAGTGTGAATGTCAACCGGTACCATGGTAGAGTCAATGAAAACCTGGGAACTTGGCTCTTACAGATTGAAGAAGCTTTCAAGGCTTAGGGAATTGCTCCAGAAAGCAAGTTACATTATGCAGTCTCTTAACTGGCAGATGCAGCTTTACAGTGGTACCACAACAAGATCAGGTCAGCTACCATGATGGGATGCTCTACAATCTCCACCTGGGATGAGGTTGTGTCAGAAATTCAGGATGCCTTTGAGCCCCCACACCAACAGACACTACTCAGAAGAAAGTTGAAGACACTCAGACAGAAAGAAATGATCCAAGAGTTCATCTATGAATATATATATATCTACTTGGGCAAATTGAAAGAATGGACCCTCTGGATCAAGTTGAATACTTTATTGATGGGTTGAAAGAAAGAACTTGTAAGCAAGGGATTTATCAAAGACCTCAGTCTATTGAAGAAGCCATCAAGATTGCCATTGACTATGACTTAGCTGTGTTTGGAGTTGGGAAGCCCACAATGACTAATCAGAGGGGCTACAATCACTATGAAAGAAGACAATCAGAAGCAGTGCCAATGGAAATAGATGCTATGCAGAAGAATCCTACCTCAGAAGATTGTAAGAAGAAAGGACTTTGTTTCAATTGCCACCAGCAGGGACATACTGCAAAGTACTTCCCTCAGAGAAGAAATGGACAGCAACCATCAAGAACCTTTAACCATATTGAGGCCATGGAGCATAGTAACATGGAGGATGAACTTGACAAATACTCCAAACTCACCTTCCATATGAAAGAAGAGTACCTATCCCAGATGACCTCAAACTCAAGAAAGCTATTATACTTGAATGGAGTAATCAGTGGAGTACCTGCCAAGTTCATGATTGACTCAGGAGCATCACATGAGTACATGTCAGCTCAATTTGCTTTGAAAGCTGGAATCAACTTGGAACCCACCAAATCAACTTCAGTCCCAACAGCTGATGGGAACTCTCACATATTCAACTGTATTACTCAGCCAGTAAGGATGAAGATCAATGACTATGAAGAAGATCTACAGGCCTTTATATTTGGGAACTGCAAGTTTGACCTTGTACTTGGAAAAACATGGCTATTTTGTCGTAATCCATCAATCAACTGGAGAACCCATGCAACCCAGATCCAGAAGGACAACAAGACCTATGAGCTATTACCTGCCAGACTGGATTTTAACTTTGTCAATTCCAGTGTGTGTGAAACAAGTGAACTTAGCAAGACACAACTCTGTAGAGCACTAAGAAAAGGTACCCAGATGTTCCTCATGGCAGTATTACAGGAGGATTCCCCTACTCTAGTACCCCAGAAGGTCCGGACTCTTTTGAAGGAGTATTTAGATTTATTTCCAGAAGAGCTTGTAAGCCTACCACCAGTCAGAGACATGGATCATGCCATTGAAACAGAAGATAGCCCTCCAGTGAGTAAAACACTGTACAGAATGAGTCCATTGGAGATGGAAGAGATGAAGAGACAAATAGATCAGTTACTGGAGCAAGGATATATCAGACCCAGCAAGTCACCTTGGGGAGCACCAGTACTTTTTGTGAAGAAGAAGGATGGAACACTTAGGATGCGCATTGACTACAGAGCCCTCAACTCAGTTACCATGAAGAATAAGTACCCCATACCTTGGATTGATGAGCTCTTGGACCAACTCAATGGAGTCGCTATTTTCAGTTGCAACTGAAGAAGTGATTTGGATATAAGGAACTTATCAAGAAATAGTGATAATAGTTGAACTATTATTTACTAGTAAGGAAGCTCAGTATTTATACCTTTGTAGAAGTGATACAGCTGTAACACCAAGAAAGGAGGGTTTCTCAATATTCAGGAGCATTTTGCAACAGTTTCAGTGTTAGTACATAATAGTTAGTATCAGTGCTAATTTGATCCTGACTCTAGGGGAATAATCATAAGATCATAAATCTGAAGGAAATGGCAAAGTTGGAGCTGTAAAATAGTCCCACGGTGACCAAGACTAGTCCAGAAGTGTTAAGTAAATTTTTAGCTGCAGAATGATACCAAATAGTTCAATATTTTAACACTCCCCCTCAACTAAATAGTTTCTTAATCCTAATTCCTCCCTGAGATTCTCAAATTGTGGCCTAGCTAGTGGTTTTGTCAATATATCTGCCACCATTTTGTTGGTTGGGCAGTACACTAACTCTACTAAGTTATTTTCTACAACTTCTCTCACAACATGATGCTGTATATCAATGGGCTTAGTTCTGGCATGATTAGTAGGATTTCTAGCTAATGAAATACAACTTTGATTATCCTTGTAAATACATGTTGGTTCATCTGAGTTAAAAACCAAGTCTTTAGATAATTTTTGTAGCCATATAGCCTCCTTAGTTGCTTGATATGCAGCCACATATTCTGCTTCAGTTGTAGATAGGGCCACAGTTGGTTGTTTCTTGCAATTCCAAGTAATAGCTGCACCAGCATAAAGAAATACATAGTCTGTGGTAGAGCATCTGTCAATCAGATCCCTACCCCAAGCTGAATCACTATAACCATCAAATTTTTGCCTATTAGCTGCTCCAGAGTATTCCAGTACCATATTGATGGTATCTTGTAGATATCTGAAAATCCACTTAATTGCTGTAATTTGATCTGATTCTTAATTCTGCATGAGTTGACTGACTATTGCAACTGCCACTACAATATCTGGATGTGTAGACACCATCAAGTACATTTGCCTACCAACCATTGATTGATAGGGAAAGTTTTGGTTCATAGTTGAGCTGTTTTCATTGATATGTGGCTGAGATTTGCTTGATTTCAGGTTATTGTCCATAGGGGTAGCTGCAGGTTTGCAAATTTCCACTTTGAAGTGTCTAAAAATGTCCCTGATGTACTTAGACTGGTTCAGCAAAATTTTCTGCGTAGGTATGTCAAATTTGACCTCAATTCCAAGAAAATAGTCCAATTTTCCAAGATCTTTCATCTCAAACTTGCTGAAGAGATATGATTTTGTCTGTTTAAGTGCCTCTTGATCACTTGTAGCTATAATTAGGTGGTCCACATAAAGAACTAGGATGATCACACCCTTTTTGAGCTGCTTTACATATATCCTGTAATCTGCAGTGCTACAAGTGAACCCAATTTCCTCTAGATATGTCTCAATCTTGTTATACCATGCACTAGGTGCCTGCTTAAGCCCATACAACAATTTTCTAAGTTTGCACACCTTATGGTGGGTGTTTTGGACTGGTAAAACCTTCTGGTTGCTCCATCTATTTAGTGTCTTGCAAATCCCTGTTTAGAAAGGCTGTTTTGACATCCAATAGGTGTAGATCTAGACTGTGTACAGCTGCCAGGGCTAGAACTGTTCTAATGGAGTTGAACTTGGCAACAAGAGCAAATGTTTCCTTAAAGTCTAGTCCCTAAATCTGAGGATAGCCTTTGGCTACCAAACTAGCCTTGTACTTATCAATGGCACTATTTGAGGTTATCTTGATCTTGTAGACCCATCTATATCCTATTGGCTTTCTCCCATTTGGTAAATCAACCAGTTCCTACGTTTTTGCCTTGATCAGTGATTGGTACTCATCCTGCATGGCTTGTTGCCACATAGTAGCATCTGTACTCTGCATTGCCTGTTCCAGATTCTGAGGTATGGCACATAAGGCAAGATAGGCTTCTTGATGATCATTGGATGTCTGCCACCGGATCCAGGGGCATTTCTTATTCTGGTAGATCTCCTAACTGAGATATTCTGTTCTGATCTGGTACTGGTAGAAGTATCTTCCATATCAGTCTGAATTTGGTACATATCTTCTTCATTAGTGCTGATTGCAACATCAGGCAGCTTGGCCAATGATTTCTGCAGCTTTCTGATCTGAGTTCTCCTCAAATACAACATCCCTGCTCTTGATCAGCATCTGAATTTTGCCATCATACACTCTAGACCCTTCAGTATCTTCACAATACCCAAGAAAGATCTCTTTCCTACTCTTTGGTTCCAACATTGAGCGTCTTTTGTCAGGGATGTGATAAAAAACATCACTGCCAAAGATCTTGAGGTGCTGGAGATCTGGTTTTTTGCCTGTATATGCTTTAAAAGGTGTAGAACTGTTACAAGTCTTGGTATAAGAGTTGTAGAGGAATAGGGAGTTTAGCTAGTATTATATTCACTAAGACTTGAACTGATTTTTATTGAGGTTCCAGCAGCTCCTTATATACATTTTGCCAGATCAATGGCTGACTAATTGTATTTCCTGATGTAGGTTGTGGCTGATGACTCATTTCATTGCATCATCATCACGCAATAAGATCTTACTTAATATATGTATCTCTGTCTGATAAGGATCTGCTTATTCATTTGCTGACTAATGCTACTGATTTCATAGATAATACTGATATACTGATAACCTAAACATATACTAATTGATTTGACTAAAAACTGATCTAACTTAAATATTCAAGCAGCAGATCATAACAGAATCACGCGATGCTGTTGTTGGGCATCTGTTCTTGATGTATACTGTGGTAGCAACAGATGCAGCCCAAAACATGTAGTCAATTCCCTTATAATGTAACATAGATCTTCCCATCTGTACTTTTGTTCTATTTGCACACTCTGCTACTTGATTTTGCTGTGGAGTATGAGGAAATGTGATCTGTTGAGGTATACCAGTAGATGAGCAGTATTTTGCAAACTCCTTTTAACAGTATTCTCCTCCATTGTCACCTTGTAGTACCTTCAATTGACACCCAGTTTGCATTTCTGCCATGTTCTTGAGGTGCTTAAACATCTTTAAAGCTTCATCCTTTTTTTGAGGAAGTACACCCATGAATATCTTGTCTTGTCATCAATAATCATCATAAAGTATCTCTTGGCTCCCAAGGACACTGTTTCATAGGGCCACATATGTCTAAGTGTACAATAGCCAATATTTTGGTGGTATTGATGCCTTCTGAGCTCTTGAAATGTTGCCCAGCTTGTTTGCCATAGGAATATCCCTTACAAACATTCAACTTGATCAGAATTGAGTATTTCAGGCCCAAAACAGGCTGATTTTTCACCAATTGGCTCATCTTCTGTTCCCTAATGAGTCCTAGCCTGCTATATCATGTCTCCTAGTTGGCTTCTTCAGTTTCAGAGATGTTGACATACTCAGGTACAATGATCTAGCATTGTAACTTTATATATTGTGATCTCTGATTCCAAAAGCTAATTTTTGTCCATTCTCACTCAATATTGAGCAGCTCATCTTAGCAAAAACAAATTCCATTCCCTGAGCAGTTGCTTTACTGACTGAGAGTAGGTTCTTAGCTATTCCAGGTAAATAGAGTACATCAGTGAGTCTTGCTGTTGTTGCCCCTGAGCTATTGCTCATATTTAGTTGTATAGACCCACTTGCAGCAGCTTCCAGAGCAGAGATATCTCTTAGATAAACCATTCTTACGTGAATAGCCATCAAGTTGCTGAACTACTACTTTATACCACAAATATGCTGTGAGGCTCTAAAGTCAATATACCAATCATTACTTTGGCTACTTGCACTCTCTTGTATGGATACAAATAACTGTTCATCAATAGTTATATGGCTTGCCTGCTCTAGTTTCTGTATTTTGTCTGCTTGCTTCATCTTGCATTCTCTTGCCCAGTGTCCAGGCTTTTTACAATAGTTGCAGCAACCGGGTTTTCTTTGGTTTTGTTGCTTTTCCTTCTTTTCTGAGTGCCTTTCTTAACTGAATAAAGCATTATCTTTGATTTTCTGTGCTTGAGCATTACGTCTGAGTTCTTCATGGAGAAGTCTTCCTTTGATATTGTCTAAAGTCAAGTTGTCTTCTCTGCTTTCAAAAGAAAGTGTGAGTGGCTCATACTCATCAGGTAGGTTGCAAAGCAGAAAAAGTATCTTCTCTTCATCATATACACCAGCATCAATACTGTAAAGTTCTTCTGCAAGTGTCTCCATTCAGGTCATGAGCTGTAGCATGTTATAATCTGGCTTCTTCCTCATGTTGAAGAGCTTTGGCATTAAATAAAGCTTGCTTGATATTGACTTTGCTCTAAAGATCTTCTCTAAGGATTCCCATGCTGCTTTGGCAGTATTTGAGGCATGGATTTGTCCAATGAAGGAATCTTGCACATTGATACATATGGCATTAAAGGCCTTACTCTCCTTCTCTTGAAACTTCTCCACTTCTTCTGCTGCTCCTTTGGGCTCAACTTCTTTCCCTGTTACTACATTCCAAAGCTTCCTTTCCTCAAGGTGGATCTGCATCTTATTTCTCCAAAGTTTGCAGTTCTTTCCATCAAACCTCTCCTTTACAGGGAACATGTTTGTGTGGCTCTGTTTGCTGGTAGAAGTCATCTTTAGAATAGATTAAGGCAAATAGGGCTCATAACCTGTTGCAATTTAAGAAGTGATTTGGATATAAGGAAATTATCAAGAAATAGTGATATTAGTTGAACTGTTGTTTATTAGTAAAGAAGCTCAGTACTTGTACCTTTGTAGAAGTAATACAGCAGTAACAACAAGTAAGGAGGGTTTCTCAATATTCAGGAGCATTTTGTAACAGTTTCAGGGTTGGTACATAATATTTAGCATTAGTGCTAATTTGATCCTGACTATAGGGGAGTAATCATAAGATCATAGATCCAAAGGAAGTGGCAAAGTTAGAGCTGTAAATTAGTCCCACAGTGACCAAAACTAGTCCAGAATTGTTAAGTAAATTTTTAGCTGCAGAATGGTATCAAATAGTCCAATATTTCAACAGGTTCTTGTCAATATATCATGTTGTGACTGCAAGTATCATTATTCCTCACCATTAGCAAGTTACTTTGGGAGAACCAATGACAAAGACTCACTGGAAGTACCTAAACCATAGCAGCCTTTAAGAGGCAAACAAACATACCAGCATGTATCACTCCAAGCCAGCTCCATAACATATCTGGTGTAGTTTAGCACAGCCAAGCTAGAGCACTGCACTCATAAACCCGGAGGCAAAACACTTACTACAGGTATACAAATAGCCAAGATGACAGTCAATGAGAAAGTAGTATAGGTGAGGAAAGTAAACTACTACCAAATGCTTCAATAGTAATCATGGTAACAAAAAACTAGGAGAAGTTGCTGCAGTTGCATTGAGCTGCTATCATTTGATATAATCAAAATAGCACAATTTTGTGCAACCCAGATCCAATTGTTGCAAACCAATAATCACCAAGCTATTGATATAAGTGATGTGAAGATTATCTCACACTTCAGACTGAGCTCCTGTAGAGAAGCTCTCTGCATTAATATACATCACCAGCAACATCAGTGCTGCTATTTGATATGTCTCTCAGCTATTCAAGTACATCAGAGGCACTGGTTGTTATATAATGACAATATAGGAGTACTGATGCAACAGCAGATTGCTAGTGCCAACTAAGTGCATCTAGTGTTTTTATGCTAGGAGTGTCCAATAATATCTGGGTGGCTGTACAACAAGCACAGGGCTGAATGTGTAGAACTCTGCCACTGCTGCAGCTATTCTCTACTCCATTTAACTTGGTGTATAGAGAGTTATAGATCTTACTTGACCTTTTGACAGTGTCCTATTGAGCAGATGTGTGGGGAGATAGGCAGATAATGGAATGTACTGAGGACAGATGTGTTTGGAGAGACACCTATGCACTTACCACTGAGAAGCTAAACAGCCCCAATGTGGAAATAAGAAAGCCAAGTAATAAAAAGTTGTGTTGGATGCAACAAGCATTGCATTATTGTTAGGATAACTTTGCCAAAGTAAGCTGGGTTTCTCCAGGGCACAGCCAACTTCCACACCATTTACTATAAAATTCATACTAATAAGAACCAGAGCATACCAATAAGGGGGACTAGAATCAAGTAGGGAAATGAAATGTATAGGCTAGTACCAGCAAGAATTTTGCAGATATTCAAGAGATATTCAAGGTAAAAGTGGCATGGACCAAGCATATATTTGCAATATGAATTTGTTACCAATATTACCTGGTGAATAGCCACTTTGCAAGGATCAATATGAAAAGCCATATATTTGAGGTATTAGAAGTGGGACAATTACAGCAGGAATGTATATATGTGAAGGTTTGTAGGCAGGGGGCTATAGCTTTTATGATTCAAGTTATAAGTGGAATGTGACCTTATAATCCAAAAGAGTAGAGGTTGGTCAGGATCTGAAGCAGCCCCATAATCTTAGATTGGTATCCTATTATTGAAGACTTGGTGAGTTGTTTGCAAGCATTACAGCCCCTTTTACAAATATCCTTAGGATAGACAACACCTTGAAGTGGGAAATTGCTTTTCAGACTGCCTTTAGGACACTCAAAAATAGACTTGATTTGTTGGATGGTGCCACATTGAGTCATGTGTGCCAAATGATGCCATAGTGTGCCAGGGAGGCCAAGCATGCATATATTTGGCCACAGAGTGTTAAACATAGCTCTTCATCTTCACGCAAAGCAGTCCCTCTGTTTCACCTATTATGCAGGAGAAAATCTATTTTTTGACCTTTTTTTTTAGATCACTGTTGTGCAGGATCTGTAAGTGCACAGAAGCACTGAGGAAATGCATCTGGTAATCAATACCCATGGCACTCTGAATCTAGCTCCTGTGGCTTGTAACATGTGACAAAAAAACATGGCATTATTGTGGTCCACTGGTACTATGTGACACTCTAAGTGCTTAGGATAGGCCTTGCTTCAGGGCTCATATTTAAATATAGTGCCATACAGTACCAGTGGACCAAGATAGTGCCATGTTTTTTGTCACATGTTACAAGCCACAGGAGCTAGATTCAGAGTGCCAGGGGTATTGAGTACCAGATGCATGTCTTCAGGCCTTCTGTGCTCTTACACATCCTGCACAACAGTGATCTAAAAAAAAAGGTCAACAAATAGATTTTCTCCTGCACAATGGGTGAAACAAAGGGGCTGCTTTGTATGAAGATGAAGAGCTATGTATCACACTCTGTGGTCAGGTATAGGTCTGCTGGCCTCCCTGGCACAAAATGGCATCACTTGGCACTTGTGGCTCAATGTGGTACTATCAAAAGGAACAATTCTAATAAACTTGCTAAGCTGCCAGGCTTATGAGTTCCTGACATCAGAAAATAGTGTGCTCTTTTCACAGATGCAATATGGAGAGGAATACCCAGTTGCTTTTGAACCCAAGAAATTGAACTTAGCATAACAAAAATATTAATTGAAAAATATTTGCACCTTGGATCTTACAGAAACTTGGTAATATTTACCATTGCACAGTATATAAGTGGCTTTTAATTAATTTGCTGCCAATTCTCTTACTTTCTGATCCTGAACACTGAATCACCTATGTTTGTATTCATTGCTTGGCTATTGGATCTTCTTCACAATCCTTACTTCCTGACTCAACCAATTGTCATACTTTCCATGCATACAAATTGAGTAATCCCTATGAAAAATAATTTGGTCCTATGGGTGGATCCAATCCTGATCAGCAATTTGCATCCCATTCAGAGACCCTGATAATACCAGCAGCTTCAAATTAGTAACCCTCTCAACAATCTTTTGATAGGATCATGACAGTGTTTTGCTAATTTAACAACCAAATAAAGTGATAAAACTTAACAAGAGTTGACTGGTGCTGTTACAATAAATGCATGGTATTGTTGTGGTCTTATTGCACTCTACAATAATTTTAAATGGATCCAACCAGCCAGGACATCTAGTTGCCTTAAATGACAAGAAACCTGATAGTGAGAAGCTCTCCTACTTGGCGTTACAGTTGTATTATTTCCACAAAGGTATAGATTCAAAGCCTCTTTTCAAATAAGCAATAGTTTAACTATTATCTTTATCACTTGATACGTTCCTTATATCAAGAACACTTCTTAAATTGAACCAGATTAAGATTCTCAATTTGCCTTATCTGTTCCAAAGATGACTCCTAGCAGTAAATACAAATACCTAGATCCTCTCTGTAAATGGGAGGTCTGGTGACAAGAACTACAGCATTGGAAGAATCAAGATGCAGATTTACCTTGAGGAAAGAATGCTTAGGAATATAGTAACAGGAAAGGAAGCTGAGCCCAAAAGAACAGCAGAAAATGTTGGAAAGTCTCAATAAAAGGAGAGAAAAGCCCTGAGTGCAAACTGTATCAATGTGCAAGATTTTTTCATTGACAAATTCATGCTTGAAATGCTGGTAGAGCAGCATGGGAGTCCCTTGAGAATATCTTCAAAGCAACAGTAGCATCAAGTAAGCTTTATTGGAAAAGAAAGTTCTTCAATGTGAGGAAGAAGCCAGAGGATGACATGCTGCAACTCATTACCAGAATGGTGACAGTTACAGAAAAACTTTACAGCTATAATGCTGGTCCAGACAACAAAGAAAATATACTCCATCTGCTTTACAGCTTACCAGATAAGTATGAGCCACTTGTACTTTGTTTTGAAAGCAGAGAAAGTAATATGGTCTTGAACTATGTAAAAGGATGACTTCTCAATGTGGAGCTTGTTGCAATTTAAGAAGTGCTTGGGATATAAGGAACTAATCAAGAAATAGTGATAATAGTTGAACTGTTTTTCATTAATAAAGAAGCTCAGTATGTATACCTTTGTAGAAGTAATACAGCTGTAACACTAAGTAAGGTGGGTTTTGCAATATTCAAGAGCATCCTGTAACAGTTTCAGGGTTAGTACATAATCCTTAGTAATAGTGCTAATTTGATCCTGACTATAAGAGAATAATCATAAGATCACAGGTCTTAAGAAAGTGGCAATGTTAGAGCTGTAAATTAGTCCTACAGTGACCAAGACTAGTCTATAATTGTTAAGTAAACTTTTAGCTGCTGAATGATACCAAATAGTCCAATATTTCAATAGAGCCCAGATATAATTACTAAGCAGGGAAGTTTAAAGATAATGCTTTATGCTGCTCAGAAAGGCACACCAAAAAGAAGGGAAAGCAGCAGAACCAAGGAAAGCCTGGTTGCTGTAACTGCTTTAACAAGCCAGGATAGTGGGCAAGAGAATACCAGAAGAAACAAGGAGACAAAAAAATAGAGCCTGCAGCAGGCACCATATAACTATAGATGAGCAAATATTTGTAATTGTACAAGAGAATGCAAGTAAATGTGGTAATGATAATACATTGACTCTGGCATGTCAAAGCATATTTGTGGTATAAAGGAGTAGCTCAGCAACTTGAACACTATTCTTGTAACCAAGGTTTATTGGGGAAAAACTCTGCACTGAAATCTACCACCAGTGGGTCCATACTGCTAAATATGAATGATATCTCAGGGGCAAAAACAGCAAAACTGACTGATGTACTCTATATGACTGGAATAGCTGCAAGCCTACTCTCAGTGAGTTAAGTGTCTTCTTAGGGACTAAAACTTGCTTTTACTAAGCTGAGCTGCTCAATTTTGTTAAGATGAGCTGCTCAATATTGAGTGAAAATGGACAAATAATAACTTTGGGAATCAGAGATCACAATATATACAAGTTACAATGCAAGATCATTGTAACTGAGTATGCCAACATTGCTGAAATTGATGAAGCCAACTGGGAGACATGGCATAAGAGGCTAGGAAACTTTGGGGAACAGAAAATGGGCCTATTGGTGAAAAACCTACTTGTTTTGAGACTCAATTTCTCAGTTCTGGTCAAGTTGAATGTCTGTCAGGGATACTCATATGGCAAACAAACTAGGCAATGCTTCAAGAGCTCAGGAGGCATTAATACCACCACAATATTGTCAATTGTACACTCAGATATAGATGGGCCCTTTGGAACACTGCTCTATGGAGCCATGAATTAATTTATAATATTTATTGATGCTAAGACAAAATATACACTGGTGTACTTGCTGAAGACAAAGCATGAGGCTTTAGAAATATTGAAGCACTTCAAAAAATGGCAGAACCACAAGCTAGGTATAAGTGGAAGGTACTTCAAAGTGGTAACAAAGGTGAGTATAGCACCAAGGAGTTTGCAAAGTACTGTTCAACTATGGGTATGCTTCAACAAACTACTGTCCCATATAATAGAACAATAGTAGAGATGAGAAGATGCATGCTACATGATACAGGAATGGACCCCAAGTGATGGGCCAAATCTGTTACTACCATTATATAGAAGAATAAATGCCCAGCAAATGCAAGTCTGTTGCAGATCTCCAAAATATTGTCTGAGGGCAATTTAGGGTCTATCTCACTGTATGCAATTTATCAATATAGAATGAATAGGCATTGCCCACGCTTTTTCTCTCATTACTTCTGTTATTTGTGCTATCTCTGGTCCATTTAGATCTCCTACCTTATAATAGTAGAATAATCATATTGGGAACATATCTGGGCACTGATTCAGACTAAACCATGCATGTAGAGCTTGCTGCAATATAGAACTTTGACTGTTCTGTGCAGATTCAATCATATCAGTTAGTATAGCTGAGACTAGATGTTTGTCATCTTACAATGTCATTTACTATAAAATTCTGAGTTTTTGTCACACAACACATTCTTAGAAGTGATTGCCACTTCACTGTGGTATTAAAGCTTATATATGCACTACTCTCATTGCAGTGGCCCAAAAATATGCACTTTACACTCTTGGGCTCAGATTTGGACTAGTTTCTGGGCAGTTTCTATGCATTTACTCTACATCCAGATATTCACAGGTGCTTTACTCGTCATCTGTACCCATACCATAATATCAATGGATCAGAATCACAAAGTATTCCACAATAGCTCCTATTTTTAAAAACTACAGCTTTAGATATTGATATTATTCAAGATCATAGAGCAATATTTGTTGTGGATTATAGCTCTTGTAACTTCAATTCTTTGTTTGTTTACACATTCTGACACTCCATTTTTCTGTTAGGAGTATAGTGCAGTAGACTCTAGCTTTATTGCATGATTTTTGCAGGAGTGCAAGCAAAGTTTTGAGGAATATTCTCTATCATTGTCAAAGCCAATATACTTGATTTTTCTTGCCTCTTTTTCTCTGCATCACAACCATAAGCTTCTGGAGCTTAGACAAGGTATTCTCCTTTCTTTCCATAGAGCAGACCCAAATATATTCTGTATAATCATTAATAAAAGTGATTATATATTTCATCCCACCTGAGGTTAGTTTTGCATCATCCTCACAGGTTTAAGTGCATTTGATCTAGTTTTTTCTCAGTTTTGAATAATTCAGAGCTTTAGATCTCTTTTAACTTGTCTCCCATGAAGGTAGACTTGATTGTGCTCTAAATATGCAATTTATACTCCAGAAAATACCTGATCTTTGAGCATTTTGCCCATATGATCACAGTTGATAAGCCAAAACCTCCTGTGCCAAAGCAGTGATGTTTTTCTATTAAAGTTACTTATATTGAGAATCCCAATTTTTTCAATATTTCATGCAGATGTAAACAGTGAATCTTCACCAATTGCAGTGTTTCCAGATACAGGCTTTCTACTGATTATCTTGTGTCTTTATGCATTGGTCTGATATGTGTCCTTACCTTTTGCAGTAGATCCAAGGAAGGTGGCCATTACCTTCAATGGGTCTTGGGTCCCACCATTGTTGATAATCATTTTATATTGGAGAGCTCTCTGCTTCATTGGCAAATTGTATTGGATAAAAGAAGTGTATAATGAAATAGTGATAATATCTGGGCTATTGCTGATTCATAAAGAAGCTTGGAGGTACTTAGGACAGGGGGCATTTGTTGGAGCCAATATTTTCCACTGGGAGCAATGCATTTGCTTTTCAGCACTAATGACCAGGTTGTACATTGCACATTTTAAGCTAAATGAGCCCTTTGAGATACCAGAAAATTTGAAAGATTTAGCAAGATAACACAGAGTATCCACCACCCAGTGTACTTCTCATGGCTCCAATCAATAATCATTCACATTTGTAACTAAACTAATGCAAAGATTGGATGAAATAGATATGTACTTATTGAAATCACCTTCTGAAGCAATTTCTACTATGGGTACATTGGAAGCACTGGGAGTCATATGCTCACAGTGTAGGAATAGTTATCCAGAAGTAGATCAATACCACCAATTTGATAACTCTACAGCTCTCATGCAAGGAGTTTGTGATGGGATTTGAGTGGCTATATTGCAAGCATAAAGCTGAACCTGTAGTCAAGAAGAGTTGAAAAATATTGAGGGCAGATATGCACAGGAAAACAGCCAAGCCTTTAGCATTAAGAAGCTAAGCAGCCCCATTGTATGGGTTATCAATTAAGTACGCAAAGCTAGGTTGGGCACTGCAGTGGTGTAAAAGTCCAAGGGAGAGATACAGCCAACACTT
Organism: Basidiobolus meristosporus CBS 931.73; assembly: GCA_002104905.1. Classification (NCBI taxonomy): domain Eukaryota; kingdom Fungi; phylum Basidiobolomycota; class Basidiobolomycetes; order Basidiobolales; family Basidiobolaceae; genus Basidiobolus; species Basidiobolus meristosporus. Next base: position 73,394 of record MCFE01000034.1, on the reverse strand, counting down.
CTCAATTGTTTTGTGTGTGGGGTGCTCATTGGGTGCAATAACCTTTGGCAAAAGCTTGCCAGGAATATAAGGTTCTGTCTCCACAATAATGTGCAAGGGAATAACAGCAGAAGCTTTTCAAGGGAAAACAATTGAGCTACAAATACCAACTTAGTTGTTGTCTTAACAAAATTATTTGATGGGCTCAGCACCCTGTGTGATAACATTGTACTAAAGCCTCCAAAGTCAAAATCACTGCAAACTCAACCAGCAGGGACTTGATAACAATGCAGCTGTGGCCAATAGTTACAAAGACAGAAAAGCATCACTGCCAGTACAAGACCAGTCTTGAGAAAGTATCAAATGGAACAAAAGATACCTACTCTCAGTATTGCTCACAAGTAGTGCCTCCAAGGTCAGTTGGCTGCCAGAAATGTTTCCTGGGAGTGTCCTGTGGTCTGGGATTGAAAATTGTGGTAGCAGCAGGTAGCAGTGATCACACTGGTCAACAAGAAGCTATATTGATAGAATGGATGATGATTTATTGTTGACAGATTGCATCACTTATATACTTATCTCACTGGCCAAATGACTACTAATCATGGTGTTCCACAAGGTTCTATAAATCAATCAAAATCTTGATGACATCTAAATGAGCTAAGAATGTTTTAAGTAGATGCCAAAAGGTTTTAAGAGGCACTGCACTTCTAACTAATCAGGGACCAGTATTCTGAAGCCAGTGTAACAATGGATACCATACATGGAATGAAAATGGTAGGGATGGTGACTTGGTTTGATCATGTGTCGTAGGTCCTAGCACAGCACTTGCTCAATATAGAGGCTTTTACATCCAGTAACCTTATGTAAAGTGGGCAATAACATATGCATTAAATAAGCTGGTATTATGGTAAGCCAGCTTTTGTGGTAGTAATGATCAGACAAGACAAATGGGATCAAACTAAAATAGGGTAGTAGAGAAACAAGTAAGTAAAAAATATGGGAATGGGTGCCTCTGTCAGTGGATGTCACTGTGACCCCTCCACATCCACCCTCTTCTCAGCTTTGAGCTTGGGTAAGAGCAAACTAATCTGGATATGCAAAATTTCTATGCTTCAGTAACTACAGTTTGCTACCTGCAACTGGTGCCCTTAGTTTGGTGTTGTCAAGCTCAGATATGTAGTAACATCTATTTTCAATCAGCTTAGAAATGAGGTAGGGGTCAGTCCATTTGTTGTAAAACTTCTGACTCCATTGTTTGTCCAAGGTGGAATCATAGAGTGGTACTGAGTCTCCTAGTGAAATTGATATAGGCCTTGTTGAGTGTGACTTGTCAAAGGGTGCCTTGTTTGTCAGTTGCATCTCCTTAAGTTGTTCCACAGCCCTGTGGATATTTAGATAATGGTGATCAAGTTGCTGTATACAAGTTGCTAGGAGGTCTTCCAAGTGCATATTAGTTATCCATTCTAATGAGATCCATGTTATAGTGTCTAACTCAACTGGTGGTATACAGACTTGTCCATATTGTAGCTTAAATGGTGATATTCCAGTTGTTCTCTTGGTAGTAATTCTATCTGCTCAAAATGCAAAATATAATTGTTGGGGCCATTGTGAAGTATTATCCTTACAGCTCTTGCCTGGTGAACTTGCTAATTGCCCATTTCCTCTTTCTACCATTCCATTGGCTTGAGGGTGGTAAGCTGTAGTAAAAGCAATGCATATCTTGCATCTTGAGCACAACTCTCAAATCATCTGGGATGTTATTGCTCCTCTGTCAGCAACAAACTGCTGGATACAGCCAAGTCTGTAGATAGTTTCTTCAAGTGTAAATCTCCATGTGGTATGATTCTTGTTGTAGGGCAAGGCTCAAGTTTCTGCCTTCCCATTAAGGTCATCTCTAGCAACAATCAAGTACATCTTTGATCCAGGTGTTGGCATGTGAATAAGGTCAATACCAACCTTTGCCATAGACAGATTGTTTAATAGGATGTGGTGGTTCTTCACAATGCTAGTAGATTTCTTCCAGCAGGCTACACATGACTCAACAAAGTGTTGGATATCATAGTACATGTTTTCCCAACAGTACCTCTGAGCTGTGGTATTGTAGGTGGCTTCTTGTCCTCAATATACTCCTGGTTCTCCTTGGTGGATACTTATGATGATGTTCAGTTGCTCTTGTGGGGTAGTGGCTACTCTTTGTGGTGTAAGTCCAGGCTTCATACATTTAAAGAGAAAGTCATCCTTGAGATAGTAGCGGTGAGCCTCCTTTATAGTTTTCTGAACTTATGAGGCTCCATCCAGCTAGGCTTCTTGATTGTACTTAGATACTGAATGATCAGGGTCCAGGGAGTTCTTTCTTAGTCTTTGATGGCTATCTGCTGTATGTCTGCATCAATCACATTGTCAAAATGCCATTCATCAATTGGTGGCATCATCAGGTAGGTCAGGATCATTGATCATCCCTATATGTGGCTTGCATCTGTCTCAACAAAGAATGTGTCATGTAGAGCTGTGACTTCAGCTTCCTCAGCATCTTTACAACACTTTGTAAGAACTACAGACTTTGGAGAATCAAGATGCAGATCCACCTTGAGGAAAGGAAGCTTTGGAATATAGTAACAGGAAAAGAAGTTGAGCCCAAAGGAACAGCAGAAGAAGTGGAGAAGTTTCAAGAGAAGGAGAGAAAGGCCTTTAATGCCATATGTATCAATGTGCAATATTCCTTTATTGGACAAATCCATGCCTCAAATGCTGCCAAAGCAGCATGGGAATCCTTAGAGAAGATCTTTAGAGCAAAGTCAATATCAAGCAAGCTTTATTTAAAGCCAAAGTTCTTCAACATGAGGAAGAAGCCAGTTGATAACATGCTACAGCTCATTACCATAATGGGGACACTGACAGAAGAACTTTACAGTATTAATGCTGGTGTACATGATGAAGAAAAGATACTCTGTCTGCTTTGCAGCCTACCAGATGAGTATGAGCCACTCATACTTTCTTTTGAAAGCAGAGAAGACGACTTGACTTTAGACAGTGTCAAAGGAAGACTTTTCCATGAAGAACTCAGATATAATGATCAAGCAGAAAAAATTGAAGACAATGATATATTCAGCTCAGAAAGGTACACAGAAAAGAAGGGAAAGCAAAAATACCAAAGAAAACCTGGTTGCTGTAGCTACTGTGAGAAGTCAGGACACTGGGCTAGAGAATGCAAATAGAATCAAGCAGACAAAAAACAGAAGCTGGAGCCGGCAAACCATACAACCACTGATGAACAGTTATTTGTAACTGTACAAGAGAGTGCAAGTAACCAAAGTAATAAATGGTACATGAGCTCTGGCGCATCACAGCATATTTGTGGTATAAAGGAGTGGTTTAGCCACCTAAAGACTATTCATGTACCATAGGCTTATCTGGGCAACAACTCTGCACTGGAAGCCAGTGGGTATATACCACTAAATATGAGTGATATCTCAGGGGCTTCAATAGTAACAACTGACTGACGTAATCTATGTACCTGGAATAGCTAAGAACCTACTCTCAGTCAGTGAAGCAACTGCTTGGGGACTGAAATTGGTTTTTACTAAGCTGTGCTGCTCAAGATTGAGTGAAAATAGACCAAAATTAGCTTTGGGAATCAGGGATCATAAAATTTACAAGTTACAATGCAAGATCATTGTACCTAAGTATGTCAACATTGCTGGAACTGATGACACTAACTGGGAATTGTGGCATAGGAGGATAGGAAACATTGGGGATCAGAAAATCAGTCAATTGGTGAAAAATCAGCTTGTTTTAGGCATAAATTACTCAGTTCCAATCAAATTGAGTGTCTGTAAGGAATGTTCATATGGCAAACAAGCTAGGCAACATTTTGGGATCTGAGGAGGCATCTCCACCACCATAATATTGGCTATTGTACACTCAGACATTTGTGGGGCCACATGAACACTGTCCTGTGGAGTCAAGAGATACTTTATAACATTCATTGATGATAAGACAAGATATACATGGGTGAGCTTCTGCAAAACAAATGATGAGGCTTCAGAGATGTTTAAACACTTCAAGAACTGGCAGAAACACAAGCAAATGTAAATTGAAGGTACTTTAAAGTGACAATGGAGTGGAATACTGCTCAAAGGAGTTTGCAAAGTACTGTTCATCTATTGGTATACTTCAACAGACCACTGATCCACATACTCCACAGCAAAATGGTATAGCCAAATGTGCAAATAAAACAATAGTGGAAATAACAAGATCTATGCTACATGATAGGTAATGGACTACAAGTTTGGAGCTGATTCAGTTGCTATTGTGGTATACATCAAGAATAGATGCCCAACAACAGCACTATGTGACTCTACACCCTATGAAGCATATACAGGCAAAAAACCAAACCTTCAGCACCTCAGGATCTTTGCTGGTGGTTTCTTTTATCACATCCCTGGCAAAAAACACTGAAAGCTGGAACCAAAAAATAGAAAAGGGATCTTTCTTGGGTATTGTGATGATGCCAAAGGGTATAGAGTGTATAATGGCAAAATTTAGAAGCTGATCACAGCAGGGACATTGTATTTGAAGAGAATCAGATCTGAAACCACCAAAATCATTGACCAGCTGCTGGATGATGCAAGCAACACTAATGAAGATACATACCTAATTTAGCCACATATGGAAGATAACTCTACCAGTTCTAGATCAGAGCAGATTATCCCAGTAAGGAGATCTACCACAACAAGAAATGCCCCTGGATGCTAGTGGCAGACATCCAATGATCATGAAGAAGCCTATCTTGCATTATGTACCAGATCTCAGAATCTGAAACAGGTAATGCAAAGTCCGGATGCTACCATGTGGCAACAAACCATGCAGAAGGAGTACAAATAACTGATTGAGGCAAAAATATGGGAACCGGTAGATTTGCCAAATGGGAGAGAGCCAATAGAATTCAGATGGATCTACAAGTTCAAGATTACCTCAAATGATACTGTTGATAAGTATAAGGCTAGATTGGTGGCTAATGGCTATTCTCAGATCCAGAGACAAGACTTTAAGGAAACATTGGCTCTGGTTGCCAAGTTTAACTACATTAGGAAAGTTCTAGCCCTGGCAGCTGTTTACAGTATAGATCTACACCAAATGGATGTCAAAACAGCCTTTCCAAATGGGGATTTGCAAGAAACTATGAAAATGGAGTAACTAGAAGATTTTACCAATCCAAAAGGCCCCCATAAGGTGTGCAGACTTAGGAAATTATTGTATGGGCTTAGGCAGGACCCTACAGATTGGTTTAACAAGATTGACACATATCTAGAGGAGATTGGGTTCAATCATAGCACTGCAGATCACATTATAAATGTGAAACAGCGCAAAAAGAATATGATCATCCTGGCTCTTTATGTGGATGACCTAATAATAGCTAGAAGTAACCATGAGGCACTTAACAGACAAAATCAGATCTCTTCAGCAAGTTTGAGTTGAAAGATCTTGGAAAATTGAGCTATTTTCTTGGAATTGAAGTTAAATTTGAAATGCCTATGCAGTAAATTGTGCTGAATTGGTCTAAGTATATCAGGTACATTCTTTGACACTTCAAGATGGAAAATTGCAAATCTGCAGCTACCCCTATGTACAACATTCTGAAAGTGATCAAACCTCAGCCAGTCTTGAGAGAAAATGGCCCAAATATTGATCAAAACTTTCCCTATCAATCAATGGTTGGTAGGCTGATGTACTTGATGGTGTCTACACATCCAGATATTGCAGTGGCAGCTGGAATAGTCAGTAAATTCATGTAGAACTATGGATCAGATCAAATTGCAGCAGTTAAGTGGATTTTCAGATATCTACAAGGTACCATAAATATGGTACTGGAATACTCTGGAGCATCTTATAGGCAAATATTTGATGATTATAGTGATTCAGATTGAGGTAGGGATCTGATTGCTAGATGCTCTACTACTGGGTATTTATTTCTTTATGCTAGTGCAGCTTTTACTTGGATTGCACAAAACAACCAACTGTGGCCTTATCTAAAACTGAAGCTGAGTATATGACTGCTTGTCAAGCAACTAAGGAGGCTATATGGCTACAAAAATTACTCAAAGACTTAGGCTTTCTTTCAGATAAGCCAACATTTATTTACAAAGATAATCAAAGTTGTATTTCATTATCCAGGAATCCTGCTAATCATGTCAGAACTAAGCACATTGATATACAACACTACTTTGTGAGAGAAGCTTTAAAAACAACTTAGTAGAGCTAGTTTACTGTCCAACTGACAAAATGGTGGCAGATATATTGACAAAACCACTAGCTAGTCCACACTTTGAGAGTCCCACAGGAGTGTTGAAATATTGGACTATTTGGTATCATTTTGTAGCTAAAAATTTACTTAACAATTCTAGACTAGTCTTGGCCACTGTAGGACTAATTTACAGCCCTAGGTTTGCCAGCTTCTTCAGCTCTATGATCCTATCATTATTCCCCTATAGTCAAGATCAAATTAACACTTTTTACCAAACATTGTGTACTAACCCTGAAATTGTTACAGAATGCTCCTGAATGTTGAACACTCCTTACTTAGTGTTACAGCTGTATTTCTTTTACAAAGGTATAAATACTGAGCCTCTTTATGAATAAACTATAGTTCAACTATTATCACTACTTCTTGATGAGTTCCTTATATTTAAATCACTTCTTAAATTGCAATGGTAAATTGGCTCCAAAATTTCAGAAAATCTTAGTGCTCAGATCCCAACAAACCCATATGCTGCTGCAAAGCCACAAGCTTGGGTCAGGCCTGTGGGAGTGGGCCAGTTGCATATCTTTTGTGTATTAGAGTCTTCAGGTGAGCAACCAGAAGTGTGGCATCTTTGTCCAACAATAGATATCTCTGACACAGCAAAGTTGCTGTTCTCCCCACCAATGGTGAGCCTTGCTTCTTCAATGACTTCTGATAAAGCATCCTTGTTCAATATTTGATCATAGACAAACTTTCTAACTCCAGGCTTCACCTCAGCAGTGTCCTGAAGCTGTGGTCCTCTGATGCCTATATCATCATCAAAGACAGCATGTTTTGCATGTATAGACAGCTGGAGTACATTCACTATGCATCTCTGACACTGAGCCACAGAGTTTGTAGCACCTTGGCTAAGTATTGTCATCCTTAACAGCCCAAATGGTATCTGGAGTGCCGACATATCTCTTGATGTTTCATATAGGAGAATCTGTTCATATGCTGAGTAGATGAAGTGGCCACTAAAGCTTTGTGCACAGTCATCAATAGGAGGATGTACTGCAGCCTCTCTGATAGTGACAGCATTTGCAGGTTGCATGTCCTGTATGAGCCAGAGTGCTCCATTCTTCTTCTTGGTCACAAACTATCTGTTAGCATAAGGTCCATGGCAAGGCTCTAGGATACCTGCTTCAATCTACTTAAGTAGGTCAGGCACATCAGCTTGGAGTCCTCTGGGAAGTGGGTAAGGTTTATATGACCAGGGTGTGTGGGGCACTCTATGAATCTTGATAGGTTCTTCAACTGACATTGTAGTAAGGTTGCAGTGACACCTCCTGACAGTTGTGCCCATTCCCATATTTTCTACTTCCCTTTTTTTCTACTACCCCTATTTTAGTTAAATCCCTTTTGTCCTATCAGATCTGTACTATCACAAAAGGCAGCTAACCATAATACCTGCTTATTTATTACATAAGTCATCTCTCACTCTATGTAGGAATGCTACATGTTGGAACTTCTGTATTAGGCTAATACCTGTGCCTGGACCTGTGACTCATGATCAAGCCATGCCACTATCCATACCATTCTCACTCCAACACTAAGAACTTCATCTTTCTGCAGAGAGAATATACAGAAGTCAGCATGCAATTGCAGCAAAGTTGGCAAGCTATAAGCTGCTGGCCAGAATGTGGAGTTAATTGGAAACTGGAGATACTTAAGACAGAGGGTATCTGTTGGAGCAAAAGCTTTCCATTGGAAGCAATGCATTTGCTTTTCAACACTAATGACCAAATTGTACATGGGGTATTGCAAGCTAAATGAGCCCTTTCAGATACTGGAGAAATTTGAAAGAATTGACAAAATATTATAGAGTATCTGCTACCCTAAGTACTTCCCACAGGCTCCAATCAATATTCCTAGGCATATGCAACAATACAAATGCAAGGACTAGATGAACTGGATATGTATTTATTCAAGTGGTGTTCTGAAGCCATTCCTACCAAGAGTACATAGGAAGCATTGGGAACCATATGTGGGCATTGTTGGAATATTTATCCAGAAGTGGATCTCCAGTGCTAACTTGATGTATCTTCAGCTTTTATGCAAAGAGTTTGCAATGGGATTTGAGTGGTTATACTACAAACATAGAGCTGAACACATAGATCTCTGCTTTTACTGTATCCATTTTCTAATAATCTTGCTTGGTGTGTTGAGAATACTGGGCCTTGCTCACCTTTTGGGAGTTGACTATGGAGTGGATATGAGGGGAGATAGGAAGACAAGTCAAGTTGCAGGTATTACCATATACCAATCTCATTAAGAATATTGCCTCCAAGCCCATCATAGATATTAAAAGCTGGCACATGGAGGCCAGCCAGGAAGAGTTGGAAAATATTCAGGACAAATGTGAGCATGGAGACACCTATGCCTATGGCATTAAGAAGCTAAGCAGCCCCAACACATGGGTAATCAGTTAAGTAATGCAAAGTTGGGTTGGGTGCAACAAGCAACTGATTTTTATTAAGAAAACTCCACTAGAGCATGCTGGGTTTCTCTTGGTCACAAGCCAATTTCTATACCATTCAATATGGAATTCACACAAGCAAGAGCCTGAGCATGCCTATAAGAGGGACCAGAATCCAGCAGGGAGAAGAAGAATATTGGCCAAGCACCAAAAGGTTCTGTGCAGATGCTCAGGAGGTACTCATAGCAGGAGTGGCAGCAACCAAGCACATATTTGCAAGATGTATATGTTACCAGCAATACAAGGTATATGGCAAGTATACAAGTATCACACTAAAAAGCTGTAAAGTTGAGGTGATAGAAGTATGTCAATTGTACCAGGTGTGTGTGTTTGTAGAGGTTAATAAGCAGGAGGCCATAGTATTTATTGATTTAAACTATATATGGAATACCCAAGATAGTAGTGGGTAAGCAACTAAAGGGGGGTGATTATACGGTGGAATATATGAATTGCGCAAGAGCAGGTAGAAAAAGGAAATACCATTTGGTAAATTGGTATGGTAGCACTATACAGAACTAGCTGTAGGTTGCAGTACTGCCACAATAGTGCCATCAAAGGCTTGCAATGAGGCCATCAAAACACTGTCAAGTTTTTTGCCATTTAAGGCAATTGAATGTACTGGCTGGTTATAGTTACTTACTCTTGGCAAAACACCGTACAAACACCTTTATGTTTTTTAATTTTATTTGGCTGTAAAATTAACCAAATGCTGATGTGATCCCACAATAAGATAGTGTAGATGGTCATTAGACTTATTAATTCCAAGCTGCTGGTATTATAGCTGTATTCTCACAGGATCTTGACAGCTGATCTGGATTGTATCCCCCTTGGGACCACATTACTTTTCATAGGGTTATCAAGGAAGAAACATAGTTCCACTCAAGAAGCACTCAGTTAAAGTAGCAGTGAAGTACCTGGCAGTTATAAGAGCCAGCAGCTACCTCAGGAGCCCATCATAGCATAGGCTGAGAGCTCAAAACTAGCAGTACAGAAGCATCAGGTTGCCTGCAGAGTGCCAGCAAGGGACAAGCAGGCCACAACAGATGCCTCAGAGCAGCATTTATCAAGGAGTAAATGTTGTTCAATACAGGAAGCACTCACACAAAGTGGCAGTGAAAGACCTGGCATTGCTGAAGGAAAAGATAAATGGAAAAAAGTATACCTAAGCCAGAGTCAGGGATGTGGGAGAAAGCAGCTGCAGCTCTTGCCAATTGACACTGTTAGCCTGGAACAAACTGAATTTCATCATTGCCAAGAAGAATACCTACAAAAAAAACTGCTATTTTCACAACAGCTGGAAGTGCAGCTAGTTGAGCTGCACTTCAGTGAGGTAGGTGTGTTTGCGGAGAAAGGCAACTTGTCTACCACAGCCTCCATCTAGCAACATCAAGGCCTCAAAAGGTTATCAAATTACCTTCCATGGAATTTGGGAACATTAATAGGCACACCTAGAGTTTGCAGCACTTCTCCAAGAGCAGTGCTCAAGAAGACTCCCTTGAATATTTCAAGGATTTATTGCAAAGACTGGCAGATGAGGTGCCAGACCTTGCAGCACCAGCTGATTACCAGGACACATGGGAACCAGTGAATGAACAGTGGCATAAAGCTGTAGGGTTCCTGCCAAAGTCATGGCAAGAGTGTTGCAGTAAAAATACTTATTGAGTGGTGAATTTTAATGGAGTTACTTGTAAGTGTGGGGTTGGGCTTAATATTAGTGTAAGGTATAGGGACTTGCATAGCTTGATACAACTGAGACACAACTGAAGTCTCAATACATATAAATCAATTTGTATGCATGAAAAGTAAGAGGAACAGTTAAGCCAGGAAATAAGGAGTTTGAGAAATAGGTAATAGCCAATCAATGCACATAAATGTAGCAGGTGATTTACTGTCCAGGATCAGAAAGTGAGAAAATTTGCAGAGGCAATTGAAAGCCACTTTTGTATTGTTGTGATGAAAATTTTGACAAAGTTTTTTGTAAAATCTGGGGTGCAATTATTTTTTGACAGTCTCTACACAGGGTCCTGATGGGCTCAATACCTCTTAGTCATGGAACTTTAAATTTGTGAAGGCCTTTTGATGGGATCATCACCATAATTTTGCATAGGGAGGGTGAATCCCATCATAGCCAAGAGAAATTACCAACAAGACAAAAGCTGTTTTCTCAAGAGTTGGCAGCAGAGCCAGTTGAGCTACACTCTAGTGAGGTAAATGAGCTTGTGATGAAAAGCAATATATCTGCCATAGCTTCTGCATCCCCTGTTATAGACAGAGTGTAGATCCCACTGATAGACAAAGCTGTTGTAAAAATTTGTATTTCCATCTAAATATTCACATAACTTAGTCACTTAGATCATTAACTTCAAATCCTAGAGAATACTGACCAAATTCCTTGTTGGGATTTACTTAGAATATTTCACCAAAATACCAGGTATCCAGAACATGAAAATTCTCAAAGTTGTCCAAACAGCCCCAAACTTTGCACACATGTTCTTGAGACCTTCCTTAGCCTATTCTACGTGTTTGTAATGCCAAGACCAGGTAAAAGTATAAATACTACTTTTACATTCATTAAATAATTAAGTGAAAACCACATAATCCACTTGTTCTCCAAATCACTTCCAATATCTCCAAGACTCTTACAACAAAAGCAAATACATCAGGAACTCAAATAACTATTGCAGTGCCTACAGTGGAGTGTTGTGGCAGTTACAGACACTGCAAATGGTTGCAGTGCAATAGCTAATTAATGTACCCACAGTAGGAGGTAATGGAGAGTCAGGGATCAGAAAGTGAGAGAATTGGCAGAGCACCAACTAAAAGCCACTAATGCATAATTGCAATGAAATATTTTGACTAGGTTTTTGGTAAATCTGGGGTGCAATTTATTCTAGATGGTCTTTGTAAGGTGTCCTAACAGCATTAATGCCTCATAGTCACAGGATTTAAATTTTCTTATGGCCTTCTGATGGGATCCTCACAATTATTTTTCATGGGGAACCAATTTTGCTTAAAAATCATAAAATAATTTTTGATTGTAGATCTTGCCATATCAATTTTTGACCTGTTTGCACATTCTGTCTCCCCATTTTGCTGTGGGAGTATGATACAGTGGTCTCTTGCTTTATCCCACAAATTTGGCAGAAGTGAGTGAAGAGTTTTGAGGCATATTCTCCACCATTGTCAGAGCTTATTCTCTTGATATTTAACCAGTTCTCTCTACCATGTCTTTGAGCTCCCCAAAAAAGTAGACCCATGTATGTCTTGAATAATTATCAATCAAAGTGAGTCACTATTTCATCTGGCCTAAAGATAAATTTTCCTTGGGTCCACACAGATCTGAGTGAATTATATCAATTTTTTCTTAGTCATGATTGTGGGTTATTACTGACTGTACTTGGCAGTTGGGAGGGCTTGTTGGTCAAGTCAGTACCACTTGATTCAGAATAGCCTCTGATAGAAGGCAGTAAGATAATAAAGACTTGTACTTATTATGTCCAAAGAAAAACCCTTCTGTCAATCTTAACTTAATTAGATATATATATCTCACTGGGAGGGGCTTAGGCAATCAACAGTGTGTAATAAAATAGGGGTGTGAGCACCTTCCTGTTATGGTAAGTGTCTCAACTAAGCATGAACAGGAATGGGAGGAATGACATGCAAGGGAATTATAGGGAGGATACAGTGTGACTTTGGGCAGGACTCTGGGGGAGCTCTTATGCAAAGAGTTGGTAATACATTTAGTACTCACAATGAATAACCCAGAGCTCCTAAGTGGCTGTCTGACTTGTCTCCCATATATGTAGGCCTCACAGTGCTCCAAATTAGCTAATGGATCAATTTCTACTCTGGAAATTAGCTGATCTCTGATATTTTTGGGCAAATTATTGAAATTGATGTGTCCAAATCTCCTGTGTCAAAGCTAAAATTGAGTCCTTCTGCTGTGACTTTGCTAACAGTGCTGTAAGAGTCTTGAAGATGTTGAAAGTGATTGGGAGAACAAGTAAATTATGTGATTATCACTTATTGTTCTATTAGTTGTGAAAGTAGTACTTATACGTTTTCATGATTTTTGCATAGTAAACATGTAGAATAGGTTTAAGATGATCCCAAGAGCATGTATGCAAAGTTGGGGCTGTTTGGACTACTTTCAGAATTAAATGTTCTGGGTGGCTGATATTTTGGTGAGAATGTTTCAAGTAAATCCTGACAAGGAATTTGGTCAGTACTCTCTAGAAACTGTAGGTAATGATCCAAGTGACTAAGTTAGGTGAACATTCAGGTGGAATTACAAATTTTTACAACAGTTGGTTCCATATACCCTTCCAACAGAGGGGGAGATCTAGTAATAGCAGTAGTGGATGTTGCCAAGAGTGACAGGGCACTTAACCTGTTGTAAGTGTCATTGAGATATTGCAAGTAAATGGACAAGCTAGTAGATTATGTGGTTCTGACTTAGTGATTTAATTAATGTAGCAATAGTATTCATGCTCTTGCATGATCTTGACAATACAAATGCATAGAGTATTATTAGGATGGTTCTAGGAGCATGTGTGTAAAGTTTGGAGCTCTTTGGACAACCTTGAGAATCTTCATGTTGTCAGTATCTGATATTTAGGTAAGAATATTCCGACTAAATCCCAACAAGGAATTTGGTTAGTATTCTCATGCTCTAAGTAATCAAGCTAGGTGAGTGTTTAGGTGGAAATTCAAACTTTTATAACATATAGAACCTTGTGTTAGTCTTGAAGACCAGTACTCAAGATTTGACTTTACGCTACATATGGGGAAGGCTGCCAAGTAAAAGAATTTATTTCATGTAAGCTATGCCATAAGAGCCAAGTAAGATATCAGCATGGGTGAATATTCCAGAGCACTGCACCAGTCTCAAAATCCACACAAACCAGTGTGAATGCTTTTGAGGTGCGTGGATTGGGTTCTCGGTGCTGAAACCTACATCCTATTTCCATGGCATTCCGGAAAAATCAAGCCTCTAGCCTATTTGGCCAAAAGTAAAATCAAGAAATTTGGAGGGAAAAAGAGTTTCGCCAACCATTACAGCAACCAAATTTACCCGGAAGGTTGTGTAGGTATTGGAGGCTGCGAAACTGGGGTTCGACCCGAACTATTGGAATAAAACGAATTGGAGTGGTTGGGAGTCAGTGCGCCACTTGCCCATCGACCAATTGTGGTAGTTTAAAATACGTGATTTATAAAGTAGCATATGAAAATCCTCTTGCAAGACGAAGATGGAAAGCACTAACCAAATTCGTAATAGATACCCGATTGTTTGCCTTGAAAAGATGGCATAACGAGAGTGGAAGTATGCTAAACAAAATGATGCAAAACACCACTCACGGTAGAATATATGACCGAGCAGGACTCTGAGATTCGAGTATTCCACGATAGCCACTCTGATAGTTATACCATTTACCCCAATATACAAAGAGGCCATTGCTATGGCAAAGGTGATAAGATTAATCGAGAATTCGGGAGCGATATGCGCTGATGACAACTCTTCGAGAAGTTTAAGTTTGCGGCCGTGTAATATAAATAATGGCCAGTAGTCTGAAATCATTAAAGGACCTCGTAAAAATGAAAGTAATGGCTGTGTTGGCAGCTTCCTTTGCGTTGTTGGCATCGGTATTGGCCACTCCTCCGGCACCGAAAACCGCATCATTTCAGCAAGGTTCAATCAACACCGTTTATGGGTTGACCTCCACACTATCTCACGGCGTTGCCGTTACAACATTGGCGCAGCATTGTAACGATAAGGGGATCTATTGTATGCCCAACAATAATCACCAGTACAGAAAATGTATGCACGGCTTTTGGGTAGTATACGAGTGCCCGTTCCAAACCGAGGGAGTCCATCAGCAGTTTGTTTGCGTTTTAAAGGGTAACGGTGAAGACGAGTGCGAATTGCCATTGAGGGCGTCTTCTCTGAAAACTGGCCTTATTGCTGCTACCTCCCTTTCCGTTCACCAATCAGTGGAAACCCGGCAGGCAGTTGTGACGATGGGGTGCAGCCCGTCCACTTACAAAGGCAAATGCCTAAGCAAGGATCTGTACCTAACCTGTTACAAGGGAAACGTTGTCAAGGCAGCCTGTTCCAGTGGGAATGAATGCCAAATGCTCAATGGCCAGCCATATTGCCGTCAAATACCCGTGACTTACGCTCCAGTCCACTGTGATCGAAATGAGCCTTGGTCTTGTGTTGACAAAAATACAATGCAATATTGCCCGAGTAGTGGTTTGGACCCGAGAATCAAGACGTGTAGCGGAAACCAAATATGTAAGGATAAGCTCGGATGTGTTATTCCTGGAGACGAAGACAAGTTCAAACCATTGAGTGGTACATGCAAAAATGAAGGTCAGTTTGCTTGTTCAGGTGTAGATGCAATGGGATGGTGCATTGCTGGCGAATGAAAAATCATGGTGTGTAATGAAGGATGGGTTTGTAAAGATAATGTGTGTGCTCAGAAGCCTATCGATTATCCAAGTGGATATGTACCTCCCACGAAGCCAAGTACATCACTCTCAAATATTGGGCAATCAACCACACCAACCATCAATATCGTACAAAGCGTCATACTTCAAACCAAGGTGCTCACCCATACGGTTGCTGAATCGACAGCTGTCGTCACTTACTCGAAAATGAACAACTGTCCGGCCGAATATCAATGTGTCCACCCAGGTCAGGGTAGACAATTCAAGAAATGCGTCAATGGCGAAATGGTTCCATTTAACTGTTCAGACACATCCATATGCATAAATTGGGTGAATTATTCTGGCACGCAGTGGCTGGGAATCGAGTGCATTTTGGAAATCGCTGGTGTCAAAACTTCGCCTTCAACCATTCATTCAACCACTACACAACGTTTGGCCACAATTGGAAGTGGCGGTAAGTCTAACACCGCTACTTCGACGCTTATAATAAGTAGTGACAAATCTGCGACAGCTTCTTACATCCATATGAAAAGTAACGGCAAATCTGACGAAGCCACTTCTCTGTTCGAAGAATCGTCAGTGAGTACATCTATCACTCACGAAAACACGTTAACGCCAAAAATTCCGCAGAAGACAGAGTGTAAAATAGCCATGTGTGAAGACGAAGGAAGAACAGGCGTTGTCAATGCTTGTAATAACGGAGTTACCAAGAAATACAGCTGCCCTGGGGGCCAAGTCTGTAGAATGAGTGCATACGGACCCGCATGCGCAGGAATTCCAGCAAAAGGACAGTCAGTAATGTCAGCTTCAAGAGCACCGACTTCATCAGCTCCCGCTAGCAAGACTATCCAGCCCGTTTCCAGAACCAAGCCTCAACTCTCTTCTTCCCACACCAAAAGCCATACAGTGCTACTTCCCGTGAAGCGCACAGAAAGCCCCAATAGTAAAGGTCACCTGAACTCTTCAGTGGATTCTGCTCACTCAGAAACAGAACACAAACCAAAGGAATCGTTTCACTCTAAGAAGCCCAGTGAACACTCGAAATCTGTTGATCATGATAACACATCATCGAAGCCAGAGTACGAATCACATGAAGCATCACATTCCAAAAAGCCCACAGAACACATCCATAGTAAAGACCAAAGCAACTCCTCTGTCACACCCGCACACTCGGAGTCGGAACACAAACACAGGGAGTCATCTGACACTGGGAAGCCCGCTGGGCACCCCGAGTCTACTATTCATGAAAGGACAACTCCGAAGCCGCCCCACAGCGATACGGTGAAACCTTCGAAACGCACTCACAGTGAGAACTACATCGCATCATCTGTGAAGCCCACTCACTCAGAATCGGAGCACATATCTAAGAGGTTATCTCACCCTAAAAAGTCCATTGAACGCTCGAAATCAGCTGATCGCACAAAGACAGCTACGAAGCCGATCCACAAAGAGTCAGAAAAATCATTGCCTACAGAACGCGCTCACAGTGAAAACCATGTTGAACCGTCTGCACAGCCTACTCCCTCGGAGTCAGACCGCGGACCCAAGGAACTGTCGCATTCTGAGAGACCTACTGTGAAGCCTTCCCACTCCAAATCAGAGCACAGCCCTCGGGAATCATCTCATTCTGGTAAGCCCAGTGAGCATACCAAATCTGCTGATCATGTCAAATCTACCTCGAAGTCAGTTCTCATCAATTCTGACAAATCATCGCATTTTGAGAAGCACACAGAATATGTCCACAGTGAGAGCCATATTGAATCGTCTGCGAAGCCTACTCACTCGGAGTCTGAGCACAGACCTCCGGAATCATCTTATTTCAGTAAGCCCAGCAAGCACTCTAAATCTGCTGATCGTAGCAGGTCTACCTCGAAGTCAGTTCGCATCAATTCTAACAAATCGGCTCATTCTGAGAAGCCCACAGAACATGCCCACAATGAGAGCCATGTTAACTCATCTGTGAAGCCCACTCACTCCGATTCAGAGCGCAGACGCAAGGAACCGTCGCACTCTGATAAGCCCAGTGATCACTCCAAATTTGTTGATCGTGACAAGTCTACCTCGAAGTCAGTTCGCACCAATTCTGACAAATCATCGCACTTTGAGAAGCCCACAGAACATGTCCACAGTGAGAGCCACTTTAGATCATCTGCAAAGCCTATACACTCAGAGTCAGATCGCAGGCCCAAAGAGTCGTCTCAATCTGTGAAGCCCACTGAGCATTCGAAATCTGCTGAACACGAAATGACTACTTCGATGCCAACCCACACTAAGCATGAAAAATCATCGCATTCTATAATGACAACAGGGCATGCACACAGTGAGAACCATGATAGCTCACACTCAGAGTCAGAGCATAGGTCGAAGGAGTCGCCTCACTCTGAAAAGTCTACTGAGCACTCGAAATCAGCTGATCACAAAATAACTTCGAAACCTGTTCACAATAAGTCCGAAAAATCATTGCGTTCTGAGAAACCCTCAGGACGAGCCCACAGCGAAAGCCACGCAGAATCATCCGTGAAGCCTACACATTCGGACTCTGAGCACAAACCCAAACAGATGTCCCACTCTGAGAAGCCTAATGAGCACACTCATAGCAAAAACCACGTTGAATCCTTTGTGAAGCCTACACACTCGAATTTGGAGGGTAGATCCAAAGAGCCATCGCATTCTGAGAAGCCCGGTGTGCATTCAAAATCTGATGCCAACAACAAGCCGACCGAGCACTCCAACTCTGCAGATCATAGCAAGCCAATATCTGAGTACGATAAATCATCGTATTCTGAGAAGACTACCGATTACTCTCAAAGTAAAGACCATGTCCACACATCTGCAAAGCCTACTTATTCGGAGTCCGAACAAAAACCCATGCGTTCGTCTCATGCTAAGAAGCCCAGTGTGCACTCTAAACCTATGGAGCAATACAAGTCAATCTCGAATCCTGTTCACTCCGTGACCTATACACCAGCACATTCCGAAAAGCCTACTAAGCATTCTCATGGTCAAAATCAGCTTGGCTCGTCGGTGAAACCTACCTATTACGAGTCGGAGAGCAGACCCAAGAAGTCTCATCATACTGAGAACCACTCAAAAGGCACCCATAGCGAAGGCCATATTGACTCATATGTGAAGCCTACTTATTCACAGTCAGAACACGGATATCAAAAATCATCCCAAACTGAAAACCCCACAGAGTACTCCAAATCTGCTGATCATGAAGAGTCTTCTTCGAAGACGGTTCCCACTGAGCCCAAGAAATCCTCCAATTCTGAAAAGTCTACCGAAAATACTTACGACGAAAGTAACTTTGATTCTTCGGTGAGGCCTACTCATTCCGAATCGGAACACAGATCCAAAGAGTCGTCTGATTCTAAGAAAAGCTCAGAACTCGTCCATGGTGAAAGCCATATCATCTCCACTGTCAAGCCCACACACTCCGAACCAAAATATCGACCCAAGGAGCTATCTAGCACTGAGAAGCTCAATAAGCACTCCAAATCAACTGATCACGAAAGAACTACTTCAAAATCGGCCCACACCGATTCTGATAAAGCAGCGCATTCCAAGAGGCCCACAGAACACGTTCATAGTGAAAACCATGTAGACTCACCTGCGAAGCCTACTCATTCAGAATCAGAATACAGACCGAAGGAGTTGACCCACTTTGAGAATCCCAGTGAACACCCAAAGCCTGGTCAGCACGATGTAGCAACTTCAAAGCCAGTCCACACGGAGTCCAACAAATCATTGCATTGTGAAACACCCACAGAGCACGCCCGTAGCGAAAGCCATGTAGACTCATCAGTGCAGTCTACTCACTCGGAATCGGAACACAGACCTAGGAAGCCGTCTCACTCTGAGAAGTCCACCGAACACTCAAAATCTACTAATCACGACAAGACGGAGTCAGTCCGCAAGGAGTCACCTCATTCCGAACAACCAACTGATCGTTTGAAATCTATTCATAGTTCTGTTAAGTCGTCTCATTCTGAGTACCCAACGCAGCGCTCAAAATCCGCTGATCATGCTAAGACAACGGAAAAGGCACACAGTGAGAGTCATATTGGATCATCTGTGAAGACTACTCACTCAGAGTCAGAGCACAGCCCCAAGGAGTCGTCCCACTCCGAGAAGTCCACTGAGCATTCGAAATCTACTGAACACGAGATGACTACTTCGGAGCTAGCCCACACTGAATCTGAAAAATCATCACATTCGGAGAAGCCAACAGAACACGCCCACAGTAAAGTTCATGCTGACTCAACAGCAAAGCCTACTCATTCAGAGTCAGAATACGGACCCAAGAAGCCGTCTCACTCGGAGAAGTCCGCTGATTATTCCAAATCTGCTGAAAACGGGACAACAACGCCGAAGTCAGCCCACAGTGAGTCCGATAGCTCCTCGCATTCTGAGAAGCACACAGAATACGTCCACAGTGAGAGCTATGTTGACTCCTCTGTGAAGCCTTCCCACTCGGAGTCAGCTCACAGACACAAGGAATCATTGCATTCTGATGAGCCCAGCGAGCACCCCAAATCTGCTGATCATGATAAGTTTACTTCGAAGTCAGTTCTTACCGAGTCCGATAAATCAGCCCATGCTGGGAAGCCCACTGAGCTTGTTCATAGTAAGGGCCATATTGAGCCGTCTGTGAAGCCTACTCACTCGGAGTCAGAGCGCAGACACAAGGAATTGCCTCACTCTGAGAAAACCACCGAACACGTTCAAAGTCAAAGCCATGTTGTCACATCTGTGAAGTCCACTCATTCGGAATTAGTTCACAAACCCAAGGAACCGTCGCACTCTAAGAAGTCAACTGAGCACATCCACTCGCAAACTAATGTAGATTCATCCACGAAGCCTACCCACTCGGAATCAGAGCACAGACCTAGGGAACCATATCATTTTAGTAAGCCCAGCGAGCGCTCTAATTCCGCTGATCATAACATGCCAACTTCGAAGTCAGTCCACACCGATTCTGACAAATCAGCGCAATCAGAGAAGCCCACGGAACATGTTCACAGTGAGCGTCATATTGAATCATTTGTGAATCCTACCCACTCGGAGTCGGAACATAGACCTAAAGAGTCGTCTCACTCCGAGAAGTCTACCGAGCACTCCAAGATAGCCCACAGCAAGTCCGAAAAGTCATCGCAAACTGGGATGCCCACAGAACATACTCATAGTGAGAGCCACCTTCAATCCTTCATGAAGCCTACGCACTCGAAGTCAGAAGGCAGATCTAAAGAGTTATCTCACTCAAAGCCGGTCCACAACGAGTCGGACAAGCCTACCGGGAGCATAAACAGTGAACAACAAGCTGAATCCCCTGGGAAGCCTACTCTTTCTAAGTCTGAGTACAAGCCCAAGGAGGCGTCTTACCCTATGAAGCCAACTGTGCACTCGAAACCAGCTGATCACGTAAAGACAACTACGAAACCGATCCATAGTGAGTATGAGAAATCACAACACTCTGAGGAGCCCACAGAAAACTCCCACAGTGAAAACCGTGTAGAATCATCAGTGAAGCCCACTAACTCGGAGTCGGAACATAGACCTAAGAAGTCCTCTCACTCTGATAAGTCCACTGAGCACTCGGCATCTCCAGATCACCTTAAGACAGCTTCGAAGCCGGTCCATAGTGAGTCCGAAAAAATGTTGCGTTCTGAAAAACCCTCAGGACAAGCCCACCGTGAGAGTCACGTACAACCACCTGTGAAGCCTACACACTCTGATTCAGAGGACAGACCCAAGGAATCGTTGCACATTAAGAAGTTCACTGAGCACATTGATAATGAAAGCCATACTGAATCATTGATCAAGCCTAGTGAGCACTCCAGGCCTGGTGAGCACGGCGTGACAACTTTGAAGCCGATCCACACCGTGTCCGAAACATCATCACATTCCGGGAAGCCTACAGAACGCGCCCACAGTGAAAACCACGTTGAATCGTCTGCGCGGCCAACTCACTCAGAGTCAGAAGGCACATCTAAGGAGCCATCTCACTCCAAGTCAGTCCACAACGAGTCCGAAGAATCCTCGCATTCGGACAAACCCACCAAAAACGTTCAAAGTGGAAGACATGTTGAACCCTCTTTGAAATCTACTTACTCAGAGTCAGAACATAGATCCAAGGAGTCGCTTCACTCCGAAAAATCCATTGAGCACTTGAAATCTACTGATCATGATAAGGCAACTTCGAATCCCACTCCCGGGGCATCCAAAAAATTGTCGCATTCAGAGAAGCCTAACGAGCGTACCCACAGCGAAAGCCGTGTTGAATCCTCTATGGCACCGACTTATTCGGAATCAGAGCTTAGATCCAAAAAATCGGCTCTCTCTGAAAAGTTCACTGAGCAAGCCAAATCTGTTCACCACAAAATGATAACTTCCAAGTTAGTCCATACCGAATTCGGAAAATCGACCCATTCTGAGAAGCCTTCGAATCACCCTCGCAGCGAGAATCACGATACATCATCAAAGAAACCGGTCAAGTCTAAGCACATGGATTCTACCCATCGGCCGGAGTATGAATCTAGTAGGACATCTCGCTCTAAGTCGGCTTCTGATAAAGTGACATTACATCCGACCATCTCTGTTGATTTCACCGTTACGGAACCCCTTGTGACTATCACTGAGTCTACCAAATTTATCGTTCACTCATATACTGAAAAGGGACGAAGAGTAACGATTCAACCTATTGTGTCGAGTGATTTTACTATCAATGAGCCAACAATAACCGTGACCGAGCTTACATCTACCAAAGATTACACCGTAACAATCAAGTCTCATAACGTAAAAACAGAAAGACCAGTTATTTCCAATGACATTACTCTCGCTGAGCCAACACTGACTGTGACCGAACCTACGGTCACCTATAAGTACTCAGTTACAAAAGAGGCTTCGAAGGAAGTCACCATTCAGCATGATACTTCGATCGACATTACTGTTACTGAACCAACAGTGACCATCACTGAGCCCACAGTAACCCATAGGCATTCTGTTACTGAGAGGCCATCCCGTGAGGTGACTATTCAACGTGAAGCTTCAGTTGACGTGACAATCACCGAACCAACTGTCACCGTAACTGAGCCTGCACTGACCTATAAACACTCAGTTACAAAGGAGGCTTCGAAGGAAGTCACCATTCACCATGACACTTCGATCGACATTACTGTTACTGAACCAACAGTGACCATCATTGAGCCCACACTGACCTATAAGTACTCAGTTACAAAGAAGGTTTCGAAGGAAGTCACCATTCAACATGATACTTCGATCGACATTACTGTTACTGAACCAACAGTAACCATCACTGAGCCCACGGTAACCCACAGGCATTCCGTTACTGAGAAGCCATCTCGTGAGGTGACCATTCGACGTAAAGCTTCAGTTGACGTGACAATCACCGAACCAACTGTCACCGTAACTGAACCTACGCTGACCTATAAGCACTCAATTACAAAGAAGGCTTCGAAGGAAGTCACCATTCAACCTGATACTTCGATCGATATTACTATTTCTGAACCAACAGTGACCATCACTGAGCCCACAGTAGCCCATAGGCATTCCGTTACTGAGAGGCCATCCCGTGAGGTGACTATTCAACGTGAAGCTTCAGTTGACGTGACAATCACCGAACCAACTGTCACTGTAACTGAGCCTGCTCTGACCTATAAGCACTCAGTTACAGAGGAGGTTTCAAAGGAAGTCACCATTCAACATGATACTTCAATCGACATTACTGTTACTGAACCAACAGTGACCATCACTGAGCCCACAGTAACCCACAGGTATTCCGTTACAGAGGAGGCTACCGTTTCTGTTGAAAGCGGTGCTCGTACAGTCACGGTGACAGAACCCAACGGCAATGTTCACACTGTTGTTGGCCGCACTGTTACTATTCAGCCTACCGTGTCTATTGAGAGTGGTGCGCGCACCATTACTGCGACTGAATCCGACGGCAATGTTCACACTGTTGTTGACCGCACTGTTACTGTTCAGCCTACCGTTTCTGTACAAAGTGGTGTTCGCACCGTTACTATGACTGATTCCAACGGCAATGTTCACACTGTTATCGACCTCACTGTTACTATTCAGCCTACCGTATCTGTTCAAAGTGGTATTCGCACCGCTACTGCGACTGAATCCAACGGCAATGTTCACACTGTTGTTGACCGCACTGTTACTGTTCAGCCTACCGTTTCTGGAGAGAGTGGTGCTCACACTATTACTGCGACTGATTCCAACGGCAATGTTCATACTGTTGCTGACCGTACAGTGACTGTTCAGCCTACCGTATCTGTTGAGAGTGGTGCTCATACCATTACTATGACTGAATCCAACGGCAATTTTCACACCATCGTTGACCGCACTGTGACTATCCAACCAACAGTCTCTGTGGAGAGTGATGCTCGTACTGTCACTATAACTGAATCCGATGGTAAGGTACATACCGTCGTTGACCGTACTATCACTATCAAACCTACATTCTCTGTGGAGAGTGGTGCTCGTACTGTCACTATAACTGAATCTGATGGTAATATCCGCACCGTTGTTGACCGCACTGTCACTGTCCAGCCAACAGTCTCTGTGGAAAGTGGTGCTCGTACTGTCACTGTCACTGAATCTAATGGCAATATTCGTACCGTGATCACTATCCAACCCACAGTATTTTTTACGGTGACTGAATCTAATGGGAAGGTTCACACTGTTATTGACCGCACTGTTACTATCCAGCCGACCGTTTCTGTTGAAAGTGGGGCGCGTACCGTCACTATGGCAGATTCCAATGGTAAGGTTCAGACTGTTGATGACCGTACAGTGACTGTGCAATCTACAATCTCTGTAGAAAGTGGCACTCATACTGCCACTGTAACTGAACAGCCTACAATCTCTGTAGAAAGCGGTACTCGTACAATCATTGTAACCGAATCCAATGGCAATGTCCACACAGTACTTGACCAGACTGTAGCCGTCGAACCTACTGTATCGGTCGAAAGCGGCGCTCGTACCATCACCATTACTGAATCCAATGGCAAGGTTCACACTGTTGTTGACAGCGCAGAGACCGTCCAACCTATCATTTCCGTTGAAAGTGGCACTGGTTCCATCACTGTAACTAAGTCTGATAGATACGTCCATACAGTGATTGACCGTACCGTAACTGACCAGTCTACTGTATCTGTAGTAGGCGGGTCTCAAACAATTACTGCAACTGAATCATCTGGTAAGGCTTGCACTATTGTTGACCGAACTGTTTCTGCTCAACCAGCAGTTTCAATTGAAAGAGGTCCCCGTACCATTACTGTAACCAAATCCAATGGCAAGATACATACGACCATAGATCGTACTGTCACTATCCAGCACACAGTCTCTGTAGAAAGCGGTGCTCGAGCTGATACTCTAACTGGATCCGACGCTAATTCCCACACCGTTATTGACCGTCCCGAAACTGACCTGCCAGTCGTTTCTGTAGAAAGCGGTGCTCGTACTGTTACCATAACTGAATCTAATGACAATGTCCATACCGTTACTGACTGCACTATCACTCTCCAGCCTACAGTCTCTGTGGATAGTGGCGTTCAAACTACCACTTTAACTAAATCTAGTGGTAATGTCTATAGCATTGTTAACCATGCCGTCACTATCCGGCCCACAGTCTCTGTGGATAGTGGTGCTCGTACTGTTGCTGTTACTGAATCTGATGGCAAGGTACATACCATCGTTGACCGCACTGTGACTATCCAACCAACAGTCTCTGTTGAAAGTGGCGCTCGTACAGTTACTGTTACTAAATGCGGTGACAAAGTTCATACCAACGCTGACCATACTGTTACTGTCCAACCTACAGTCTCTGTGGAAAGTGGTGCTCGTACTGTTACTGTAGCTGAATCTGATGGCAAGATGCATACCGCTGTTGACCGTACTGTCACTCTCCAGCCTACAGTGTCTATTGAAAGTGGTGTACGTACTGTCAGTGTAACTGAATCCAATGGTAATTCCCACACTGTGATTGACCGCACTGTCAGTATCCAGCCTATAGTCTCTGTGGAAAGCGATGCGCACACTGTCACTGTAACGGAGTCCGACAGCAATATTCACATCATTATTGATCGCACTGTCACAATTGAACCTACCGATTCTATGGTAAGTGGTATTGGTAGCATTGTTGCCGAGCCATCTGTTACTGTAACTGAAACTAGTGGCAATGCTCGTTCTCTTGAAGACAGTACTGTTACTGTCAAACCCCAAGCATCTGCTGAGATTGTTGCCCACGTCACTACTCTCACCGGGGGTAATGGTAACGTGCGCACGATCATCGATCGCACCATTATTGTCGAGCCAACTGCAACTGCAAATGTTTCTCGGCTCACTCTGTCTTCCGCTGAAGCGACATGCGCACCTCAATGCGCTACTGCAACGGTGATGGTCTCGGTAACTGATGTTAGTCAAGTTACCGTAACCAGCATCCAAACGGTCACACTGCACAATATTTACACAGTCACTGTCACGCGAGACGAAAAACTGGTGAAACCCATCACCAACAGTGGAGATTGCATCAACGGGCAGTACAGCTGCCTCGACTCAGGCGTCTCACCAATCTTCTTCATTTGCAGTAATGGACGCCTGATTCAGAACCATTGTGCAAGTGGTACGGTGTGCCAATCCCTTGGCCAATCCATTATTTGTGATTGGATGTAAGCATAAATCATATTTATAGATCGCATCCATATATGACCATTGTTGGTTAGCAATTGGACAACCCGTGAATTGCCATTCAAAGGAATAAACATAAAGTTTATCAAACCCAAAGAATCGCACCTCCCAGTCTTTATTAGGCAAACTGTGGTTTAAGCTCACTCAATCATTGCTTTTCGTACCCCACCAGAAGCCACTCGCAACCCCTGAAGCACTACCACCGACCCATGACGATGGATATTTCTAGGTGGTTGCCTCCGAATCCCACTTGAATCCTGATTTGCCAGAATAAGCTGAAATATTGCTAATCTTTCTGTCCAGAACCCAATAGACCGGTCTTGAATACAGATTTGCACCTAATCCAGTAAGGCCACGTGGGTCGCGACTAGGTCTCCTCCCATATTTGAGTTGCTCAAGAACATGACTTGTGAGTGTCGCACTGTGAACCGTGCCTGTCAGGCAAAACTGTTGACACTGGAAATAATCGGAAGCTCTTATTGGACACGGAAGGAAAACGTGCAGGACTCGAAATGCTTGATACGATAGGTATGGTTTAGGTAAAAAAGATGTGGTTCTCCGTAGAACTGTCACGGGTAAAACTTATGGGAATCATGCTTCGTTGCCTATCACTCGGCAAGTCACAAATCATTTGCATCACACCATATTATTCGTACACTATGTGATGCATTTTCGATTACTAAAATGGTGATTCGGACTTATGATTATTCATGTACACATATGTTGATTCCTGTGAATTGCGGAGACGGATAGCCCCAAACCTTGCACACTTCTTTCCTCTGCCTTCCAAGCTCTAATGTTTTGCTTTACACTATTGCACTAAGGGGCAAACAATACATTTGTCAGCAGATATGGTGAGATGTTTTGATATGCATCAGAGACCCCATCAATAAATTAGTTGAGCACCATATGACTCGTATTTCTTTTGGTTGATTCTCGCTCAACGCTGCTGATTTGTCCAATTTGTTGAAATCGTGGAATTACTTAAAATATTAGAAAATGTCATGGACCACCAATGGACTCTGTGCTTTATCACACAACTCTCTGGACCCTCTATTAATGCTGCATTACTGCTACTGTAAAGCGCGCAATTATCTCAACTCAATGGATTCTTAAATGAAGTGACTCATTTAATACTGTCTATATTACATCTGGATCCCTACTACCACTGTTGCAAAGATGGGACTACGTCAGCATCCAAGAGGTTAGCCCTGATCTGTGTGTCAAGAATTTTATTCAACATAATCTGGGCTCTCATATCATTGTTGTCTAAGCTGCCAAGTCAGTGCTAAAGAGCTGAAAAAGCAAAGTATGCATGTAAAGACTTAGAAGACACTAATTGGTTGTGCTAAGCTTCCAAGTAGATGCATTCCAGATGCAAATTCATCACTACAATTATATTACCAGGATGAGAAGTAAAAAATCAAACAAAAAAGGTGTGCCATATATATTTCTATACTTTTAATTTTTGTTGTTGTGGCAGCCAGATGAATGACCAAGGTTCCCTAGCATTGAAGTATAAACAGCCAGAACTCTACAATTAATCCACACACAAATATTGCATCATGCAGAGCACTCAGTGGCCAGTGAATGATTCAAATTACAGCTCATTGGTGTTGCAAATGAATTTTGTATTACACCTAAATATTCACTTAATTAGTCACTAGGATCAAAGTCTGCAAATCATACAGAATTCAGCCTAAATTCCTTGATGGCACTTACTCAGACATTGCCCCATAACATCAGACAACCAGGATATGAAGAATTTCTGAATCACCCCAATAGCCCTAGTATTTTACATATGCACCTAGGACCTTTCTAAGCATACTTAATATGTTTGTTTTGCCAAGACTTTGGAGGAGTATAGCTAATACTTTTACATTGAATTGAAATTATAGCTCCTGGGGTACTGCTACATAATAGTCTAAGCTTAATAGTTATACATGTTAGTACACTATTATCAGGCTTACTATAGTGCTTTCAGTTGCATAAAAGCTTTGGTATGGCTTATCAATGTTGTAAAATCTGCAATTCCACCTTTAATGTTGCCCAGCTTAGTCACTTAGATCATTACCTTCAAATTATGGAAAATTTGGACCAAACTCCTCGTTGTGATTTACTTCAAATATTTTTACCAAAATATCAGGTACCCAGAACATGAGATTTCTCAAAGTTGTTCAAACAGCCCCAAACTTTGTACACATGTTCTTGGGACCTTCCTAAACATGTTAAACGCATTTTTTTATGTCAGGACTATATAGAAGTATAAATACTACATTGACATTCAATAAATCATTTAGTGAAAATTACATAACTTACTTGTTTACCCAGTCACTTCCAATATCTCCAAAACTCTTACTACAATGTAGGCTACTGGGCTTATCAGCTTTTGTGGTATTTCCCCTCATCTGAAAGTCCCTCCACTATCTGTGAGTATATTTTCTAATTAAGAGATTCTGAGCTCCCTCTTAACCTAATAGGATATGGTTAAGTGGTCTCTGTTGTAGGAGTATTGAAAATATTGGAAGTGATTGGGAGAGCAAGTAGACTATGTTGTTTTCACTAGATGATTTATTGAATGTCAATGTAGTATTTATACTATTACATAGTTTAGCAAACAAGCACATTGAATATGTTTAGGAGGGTCACAAGTGTTGTCAGAGTCTTGGAGATATTGGAAGTGATTGGGAGAAATAGCAGATCATATGGTTTTCATTTAATGACTTATTGAATGTAAAAGTAGTATTTATACTTTTACATGGTCTTGGCATTACAAATGTGTAGAATAGGTTAAAAAAGATTTCAAGAACATATGTGCAAAGTTTGGGGCTGTTTGGAAAATCTTAGGAATTATCATGTACTGAGTACCTGATATTTTGATGAAAATATTCCAAGTAAATCCCAACAAGGAATTTGGTCAGTATTCTCTATAATTTGTAGAAAATGATCTAAGTGTCTAAGTGAGGAGAATATTCAGGTGGAATTACAAATTTTTACAACAATATTGCCTATTGGTATACCAAACTCATAATTAGCTGTTTCAGTTTCAACATACCAGAGGTTTCATATTGTTGATTAGCCTTGACACCACTAACCACACTCCAATCTGATCAGTATAGAGCACTACAGAGAGCTTAGTACTATCTTATAGCCCAGACTTTCCTTGTCAATCTATACTCATCAGCTTGATGCACAGCATGCTCTCAAAGAAAAAAATTAGTTAAAGGTCAGCAGAATGCCATTATAATACCAGCAGAATGCCAAGCTTCTCTAAGCTTTCAACTATCAATATCTTATGCTCTAGCTATTTGGTAGACCAGAAGACATTCTCTAGGAGTAGACTAGGTTGAATAACATTTGTACCAAACCTAGTAATAAGCTACTCAATACTTCCACAAATAATTACAACCAAAGATTGAAGGAAAAACACTCAAGCACTAGAAATGGGAGTGCCTGATCTTACATAGGTTCTCCAATATATCCAAAAGCAGAAAACTTCCTGAGACCTTTCACCAATATCTGTACCACTATATTCCCAAAGCTTGCACAGAAAGTTAACCAGTTCATTGTTATCAAGGATTGGTGAATACCTGATTAAATTATATCGAAGTAAATATCCATTGATACGATCGCCAAAAAAGTGCTGTATTTAAGATCGATGAATAATTAGGTGCCAAACTAAAACCTGCTGCACCAATAATACCACACAACCAAAATTACCTCTGGGTTTCCAATTCCGCTTGCCATCATACTAAACACCATTGTATTTCTTAATTCGAAAATTGTCGTTGCTGCAGTGGATGCCCCTAAGGGCTGTTGAAGCTATTTATTGACAAACGGATGTAAATCTTTCGCTTGGCTATTGCTCAAACATGAATTATTAACTTTAGATTCAGTTACAAAGATATTTGTTAACGCTTTGAATCAGTGAAGTATTGGAAGTTATCGAATTACAAACCTGTTCAAGTGTTCTAATGTTATATACTTCATGCCATGTGGAGACTCGTTTGAAAATTGTATCTGACAGCATTGCTTCTCCCGTCCACTCCTACCAACCATTTTCCGGCCGGTGTTGAGCACTTGAGTCAATGCATAGCAACACGAACATTTGCACATTCAAAAAGCCAACACTCCACGAGATATGGGACCTATATGGTGATACCACACACATACGCTCTTGAATGTTTCAACAAGCCCGAGGAATCGATGATATGAACTTGGAACATCATTTGGGCTTTGGATTGGTTTCATGAAATCTCGACTAGGTTCTCAGTGCAAAGAGAAGAAAAGCTGCAGAGCTTGCCGAACGACCGATTGAGGACATTGCGCGCCTGGGGAACCTTTTAACTCCAAGGTAACGTGGTTCCCTTAAGAACATATGCTTCAAATAAAGTATGTTTACTTGAGGAAAGAAGTCGAGACTGGCCTTGACCACAGCGTATCAAGGAATCGAAACAAGCCTTGAGCTGAAGTGTGTTGATTAGTAGAGAGGAGCCATGACCAAAAGCGTGTTGAAGAGTCGACACAATCGCAAAAAATCAAATAGGGAATGGAACCAGGTATTCACCAGAAGTATATCAAGAAGTAAAAACAAGCCGTGACCAAAGTATATTTTCCTCCAAACAAGTGCTGATAACATTCCAAGTCATCCACGGTGAAATATATGCCCGGAGGTGGTCAGGGGTCATTGTGATGTATCGATTTCCTATATTTGGAGTCACACCACCATCCGAATATTCCATGATGGTTGTCATTGGAATCCAAATCAATGGTTTATTTGCTGGTGGGCTCGTGCACTGTCCCCATCCCGATCACCAGCAAAGCAATCAAGAAAAAGAACGGAGTCAGAATATCGTCCCCACCCGCCAAAAAGGCCTAGGTTGGCAGAATATTTGCATCCAGGTGGTTGGGATGGGAGAAATCTGCATACCGTGAATCAAATATGGTTAATCAAAACGTAGTCGGTCAGAATCTCCTCCAGACAGAAACGTTGCAGCCACATGTGCAACGCCGATATTGCCATGGCATACGAGATTAGATTAATCGAGAGGTTGGGAATAATAGGTGCTGATGACAACTTTTCGTGATGTTTAAGATTACGGAGGTGTGGTATAAATAGCTGGGCAGCAGTCTAGAGCCATCGAAGGGCTGTCGAATTATGAAGGTAAACGCTGTGTTGGCAGCTTACTTTGCTCTGTTAGCACCTGTTTGGGGGTCTCCCCTACTACCAGAAACAGCAACATTTCAACCAGGTTCGATCAATACCGTTCACGGGCTGACCTCGACGCTATCTCAAGGAATCGCCGTTACGACATTAGCCCAGCGATGTAACGAAGGCCAGGTCTATTGCATGCCCAACGACAATCACCAGTACAAAATGTGCATGAACGGCTATTGGGTGGTATACGCTTGCCCAACCCAATACAAACCAGTCAGACAACAGTATGTTTGCGTTTCTGACGGTGCCGGTCGGGCCCAATGCGAATTACCAATGAAAGCCTCCTCACTTACAACTGGCATGATTGCTGTTACCTCCCTTTCTGTCCACCAGTCCGCGGAGACATCCCAGGCAGTCGTAACGATGGGATGCAGCCCGTCCACTTACAAAGGCAGATGCCTAAGCAAGGATCGATATCTAACTTGCTACAAGGGGAATGTCGCCGAAGTAGCCTGTTCAAGCGGGTATAACTGCCAAATGAGCAATGGTCAGCCAGGGTGCAAACCCATTCACGCACCTAACACTCAAAATAAATGCAATCCAGATGTACCTTGGTCTTGCATAGACAAACACACAATGCAATACTGCCCGAGTTTTGGCGAACCGACAATCGAGACA
Organism: Basidiobolus meristosporus CBS 931.73; assembly: GCA_002104905.1. Lineage (NCBI taxonomy): Eukaryota > Fungi > Basidiobolomycota > Basidiobolomycetes > Basidiobolales > Basidiobolaceae > Basidiobolus > Basidiobolus meristosporus. The sequence goes on along the minus strand of MCFE01000034.1, from coordinate 41,651 downwards.
TGTAGCGGAAATCAAATATGTAAAGAGAACCTAGGGTGTATACTTCCCGGTTCCGAAGGAAACTACAAACCACTGAGTGGCCCATGTCCGAAAGAATTCGAGTTCTCATGTTCTGGTAGAGACGCACTTGCGTTATGTATAAATGGTCAATGGCAAACGACGATGTGCCCCACCGGAACGATATGTAAAGAGAAGCAAGGATGTGTTGAGATGAAAGTCGAGAATCCCATTGTAAATTCGCCTTCCGTGGAACCTGCATCATCAACCTTAGATATCGTGGAAAGCGTTGTACTCCAAACCAAGGTGGTTACTCATATGGTGGCCGAAACAACAGCTGTGGTTACTGTCTCAAAAAAGAACAACTGCCCGGCCGAATATCAATGTGTTGACCCAGGTCAGAGTAGACAATTCAAGAAATGCATCAATGGCGAGATGGTTCAGTTCAACTGCCAAGGAACAGCGATATGCATAGATTGGGTAAGCTGGAGCCGTCAGTGGGAGGGAATCGAGTGCATTTTGCAAATTGCTGACCTCCAAACCTCACATTCAACCGTTAGTACAACAAGTACACATTCTTCTACCTTGATGGGAAGCGGCGATCAACCTGGCACATCTACTTCACTTAAAAGAGGTAGCCATAAAACCGACACAGTTAGTTCAATCCCGACAAGTAGTGATAAATCTAGCTCGGTTACTTCTACCCTTAAAAGAAGCAGCGATAAGTCTAACTCGGCTACTTCTACCCTTAAAAGACGTAGCGATAAATCAGACTCCACTACTTCCACTCTTGTAAGAAGTAGCGATAGATCTAACACTCCTACTTCTCCACCAGGAACATTAACTGTAAGTAAATCTGTCCCTCATGAAAGCAAGTTTACGCCACAGATTCCTAAGAAGCCAGAGTGTCAAGCAGCCACATGCGAAGACGAACGTAGAACAGGAGTTGTTAATGCTTGCATTAACGGGGTCATAAAAAAATACAGTTGTAGTGGGAGTCAAGTCTGCCTAATGACTACGAACGGCCCTGCTTGTGCTGGAGCTCCACCGAAAGGGAAATCAGTCATGTCTGCTTCAGAAGCACCAATTACCTCAAAACCTTCATATACACCAACCACCAAATCATCTCGATCAGAGATGCCCCACGATCGAACTCACAGTAATACCCATATTGACTCATTTAAGAAGCCTATTCACACAGAATCAGTACACAGATCCAAGGAATACTCTCACTCAGAAAAGCCAACTAAGCACTCGGAGCCACAGGGTCATGACAGGCCTTCTTCGAAGCCAGTTCATAGCGAGTCAAAGTCTTGTTCCTCACCTCGGATGCCCGCAGGGCAATCCAAATCTGCTGATCACAATAAAGCAACTTCGCAGTCAGTTCACACGGAGTCCGTCAAATCAGCACATCCCACCGAACACGCTCACAGCCACAGCCACAGCCACATGGAGTCAACTGCGAAGCCTAGTCACTCGGAATCGGTACACAGATCCAAGGAATACTCTCACTCAGAAAGGCCCACCAAGCACTCGGAGCCACAGGGTCATGACAGGCCTTCTTCGAAGCCGGTTCATAGCGAGTCAAAGTCGTGTTCCTCACCTCGGATGCCCGCAGGGCAATCCAAATCTGTTGATCACAATAAAGCAACTTCGAAGTCAGTCCACACGGAGTCCGTCAAATCAGCGCATCCCACCGAACACGCTAACAGTGAAAGCCATATGGAGTCAACTGCGAAGTCTAGTCACTCGGAACCGGTACACAGATCCAAGGAATACTCTCACTCAGAAAAGCCCACCAAGCACTCGGAGCCACAGGGTCATGACAAGCCTTCTTTGAAGCCGGTTCATAGCGAGTCAAAGTCTTGTTCCTCACCTCGGATGCCCGCAGGGCAACCCAAATCTGCTGATCACAATAAAGCAACTTCGAAGTCAGTCCACACGGAGTCCGTCAAATCAGCACATCCCACCGAACAAGCTCACAGCCACAGCCACAGCCACATGGAGTCAACTGCGAAGCCTAGTCACTCGGAATCGGTACACAGATCCAAGGAATACTCTCACTCAGAAAGGCCCACCAAGCACTCGGAGCCACAGGGTCACGACAAGCCTTCTTCGAAGCCAGTTCATAGCGAGTCAAAGTCGTGTTCCTCACCTCGGATGCCCGCAGGGCAATCCAAATCTGCTGATCACAATAAAGCAACTTCGAAGTCAGTTCACACGGAGCCCGTCAAATCAGCACATACCACCGAACACGCTCACAGCCACAGCCACAGCCACATGGAGTCAACTGCGAAGCCTAGTCACTCGGAATCGGTACACAGATCCAAGGAATACTCTCACTCAGAAAAGCCAACTAAGCACTCGGAGCCACAGGGTCATGACAAGCCTTCTTCGAAGCCAGTTCATAGCGAGTCAAAGTCGTGTTCCTCACCTCGGATGCCCGCAGGGCAATCCAAATCTGCTGATCACAATAAAGCAACTTCGAAGTCAGTCCACGCGGAGTCCGCCAAATCAGCGCATCCCACCGAACACGCTAACAGTGAAAGCCACACGGAGTCAACTGCGAAGCCTAGTCACTCGGAATCGGTACACAGATCCAAGGAATACTCTCACTCAGAAAAGCCCACCAAGCACTCGGAGCCACAGGGTCATGACAGGCCTTCTTCGAAGCCAGTTCATAGCGAGTCAAAGTCGTGTTCCTCACCTCGGATGCCCGCAGGGCAATCCAAATCTGCTGATCACAATAAAGCAACTTCGCAGTCAGTTCACACGGAGTCCGTCAAATCAGCACATCCCACCGAACACGCTAACAGTGAAAGCCATATGGGGTCAACTGCGAAGTCTAGTCACTCGGAATCGGTACACAGATCCAAGGAATACTCTCACTCAGAAAGGCCCACCAAGCACTCGGAGCCACAGGGTCATGACAGGCCTTCTTCGAAGCCGGTTCATAGCGAGTCAAAGTCGTGTTCCTCACCTCGGATGCCCGCAGGGCAATCCAAATCTGCTGATCACAATAAAGCAACTTCGAAGTCAGTTCACGCGGAGTCCGTCAAATCAGCACATCCCACCGAACACGCTCACAGCCACAGCCACACGGAGTCAACTGCGAAGCCTAGTCACTCGGAATCGGTACACAGATCCAAGGAATACTCTCACTCAGGAAAGCCAACTAAGCACTCGGAGCCGCAGGGTCATGACAGGCCTTCTTCGAAGCCGGTTCATAGCGAGTCAAAGTCTTGTTCCTCACCTCGGATGCCCGCAGGGCAATCCAAATCTGCTGATCACAATAAAGCAACTTCGAAGTCAGTCCACGCGGAGTCCGTCAAATCAGCGCATCCCACCGAACACGCTCACAGTGAAAGCCACATGGAGTCAACTGCGAAGCCTACTCACACAGAATCAGGTCACAGACCCAGAGAATCGTCGCACTCTGAGAAGCCCAGCAAGTACATTCATAATGAAAGTCATACTGAATCATCGGTGAAGCAGTCGTCTCACTCTGAAAAGCCCACTAGGCGCCACGAAACTTCAGATCACGATAGCCCATCGTCGAAGCCAGTCCACAAGGCGTCCGGAACGGTATCACCATCTGAAAAATCCATAAACCACATTCGCAGTGAAAATCACGTTGATTCTCCTCTCAAGCCTACTCACTCGGGGTCGATACATAGACACAAAGAGCCGTCTCAATCTGATGTGCCAACCAAGCACCCTCAGTCCCAACATCACGATAAGTCGTCGCTGAAGACAACGCATCCTGAGTCAAGTAAATTGTTGTCATCCGAGAAGCCTACCGGCCACACTCGTACTGAAAGCCACGTTGACTCATCTGTGAAGCCTATTCATTCGGAGTCAGAGCACAGATCTAAGGAGTCTTCGCATCTGGACAAGCCCACTGAGCACTCAAAGTCTGCTGCCCACCATAAAGTAACCTCGAAGCCAGTACACACTGAGCATGGAATATCATCGCAGCCTGCGAAGCCAACAGAACACGTTCAAAGCGAAAACCATGTTGTCTCATCTGTGAAGCCTTCACACTCGGAGTCAGAATACAGGTCCAAAGAAACCTCTCACTATGAAAAGTCCAATGCGCACTCGAAATCTGCTGATCACGAAATGACAGCTTCGCAGCCAGCTCGCACCAAGTCCGTAACATCGTTGCATTCTAGGAAGACCCCTGAACACGTTCAAAGTGAAAGCCACGCTACCTCATCTGTGAAGCATACTTACTCGGAGTCCGGGCACAGATCTATGGAGTCTTCTGACACTGAGAAGACCCCCGAGCACACTAAATCTCCTGATCACGATAAGGCGTCTTCGAAGTCACACTCTGAGAAGCCCAGTGAGCACACCAAGTCTGACGACCACGGTAAGTCTACTTCGAAGCCAGTTCACACCGAGTCCTACAAATCATCGCATTCTGAGAAGCCAACGGAGCACATTCACAGTAAGAGCAACATTAACTCATCAGTAAAGCCTACTCATTCGGAGTCAGTGCACAGACCCAGGGAATCATCTCACTCTGATAAGCACAGCAGGCACTCTAAATCTGCTAATCATAACATGCCAACTTCGAAGACAGTCCACACCGATTCTGACAAATCAGCGGCGCATTCAGAGAAGCCCACTGAACGTATTCACAGTGAGAGCCACGAAGAATCGTCAATGAAGCCTACTCATTCGGGGTCAGAGCACAGACACAGGGAATCTTCCCACTCTGATAAGCCCAGCAGGCACTCTAAATCTGCTGATCATAACATACCAACTTCGAAGACAGTCCACACCGATTCTGGCAAATCAGCGCATTCAGAGAAGCCCACTGAACGTGTTCACAGTGAGAGCCACGAAGAATCGTCTGTGAAGCCTACTCATTCGGAATCAGAGCACGTACCCAGGGAATCATCTCATTCTGATCAGCACAACGAGCACTCCAAATCTGCCGATCATGGCAAGTCTCCTTCGAAGTCAGTCCACACCAATTCTATCAAATCAGCGCATTCAGAGAGGCCCACGAAACATGTCCACAGCGATAGCCATATTGGATCGTCTGTAAAGCCTACCCACGCAGAGTCGGAACACAGATCTAAGTGGTCTTCACACCTTGAGAAGTCAACTGAGCACTCAAAATCTGCGGAACACGAGATGATAACTTCGAAATCAGCCCACACTAACTCCGAAATGTCACGGCATTCGGTGAAGCCATCAGCACGCGCCCATAGTGAGAGCCATGTTGACTCATCTGTGATGCGTACTCACTCGGAGTCAGAGTACAGACCCAAGGAATCGTCTCGCTCTGAGAAGTCCACTCAGTACATTCATGATACAAGCCATACTGAATCCTTGGTAAAGCCTACACACTCGGAGGCGGAGCACAAATCCAAGGAGCCGCCGCACTCTAAGAAGCCCACAGAACATATTCCCAGCGTAAGCCACGATGGATCCTCTGTGAAATCTGCGCACTCAGAGTCAGAACATAGGTCCAAGGAACCATGGCACTCAGAGTCAAAGCAAAGGCATATAGAGTCGTCTCAGTCTGAGATATCACCTGAACACACAAAGACAACTTCCAAGCCGATCCACAGGGAGTCTCAGAAATCATCGTATACGGAGAAGCCCACCGAACGTGCCCACAGTAAAAGTCACCTTGGCTCGTCTGTGAAACCTACTCATTTGAAGTCAGAACACAGCCATGGGATATCATCTCATTCTGAGCATTCACAATCTTCTGAACATAAGAAGACAACTTCCAAGCCAGCCCACACTGAGTCTACGGAGCATATTCACAGTGAGAGCCACATTGAATCGTCTGTGAAGCCTACTCACTCGGAGTCAGAGCGCATACCGAAGGAATCGTCGCACTCTAAGAAGACAACCGAACATGTTCAAAGTGAAAGCAATGTTGCCTCATCTGTGAGACATACTCCTTCGGAGTCAGAACACAGACACAAGAAATCATCGCACTCTGAGAAGTCCACCGAGCATATTCATAATGAAAGCCATATTGACTCATCGTTGTCCCACTCCGAGAAGCCAACTGAACACTATAAATCTCAAGGCCATGACAAGACAACTACGAAGCCAGTGCACAGTCAGTCTCAGAAATTATCACCTTCAGAAAACCCTACCGGTCGAACTCCCATTGAAAGCCACGTTAAATCATCTGTGAAGGCTCAACACTCAGCGTCGGTAAGCCAATCTAAGGAAATGTCACATACTAACAAATCAACAGGACGCTCCCAATCTCTACATCACGATAGTTCAACTTCAAAGTCCGTCCACAGTGAGTCCGAAAATGCAGATAAAACTGCGAAGCCCACCGAACACACTCACAGTGGAAGTCATATTAGCTCATTTGTGAAGCCTACACACTCGGAATCCGAGCACAAGTCGAAGGAATTGTCTCACTCTGAGAAATCCACTGAGCACTCGAAATCTGCTGAACACGTCAAGACAACTTCGAAGCCAGACTACACAAAATCCGAAAAATCATCGCATACTGAGAAACCCACGGAACACATCCACACTGAGAGTCACATTAACTCATCTGTGAGGCCTAGTTACTCCAATTCTGATCACAGACCCAAAGAGCCGTCTCACTACGAGAATTCCACTAAGTACTCGAAATCTGCTGAGCACGAAAAGACAACTTCGAAGCCAGCCCACACAGGGTCCGACAAATCATCACATTCGGAGAAGCCCACCGAACGCGCCCATAGTGATAGCCACGTTGACTCATCTGTAAAGCCTATTCATTCGGAGTCAGAGCACAGATCTAAGGAGTCTTCGCATCTGGACAAGCCCACTGAGCACTCAAAGTCTGCTGCCCACCATAAAGTAACCTCGAAGCCAGTACACACTGAGCCCGAAAAATCATCGCGTTCGAAGAAGACTACAGAAAACGTTCGCTCACAAAGTCACGTTGACTCAACAGTGAAGGCTAGCCACACAGAGTCGGAGCACAGGCCCAGGGAATCGTCCCACTACGAGAAGCCAACTGACCATTCAAAATCTGCTAAACATGAGATGCCAACTTTGAGGCCAGACCGCACCAAGTCCGAAAAATCAACACATTCCGCAAAGCCCACCGAACGCGCCCACAGTGACAGACACCCTGAATCATCTGTTAGGTCTAAACACTCGAAGTCCGAACAAGGACATAGAGAGTCATCCTACTCAGAAAAGCCTACTAAGCATATCAAATCTCCTGGGTCATCTGATAGTCAAAAGTCCATTGAGCCCCTCAAGTCCACTTATCACGGCGAGTCGACTTCGATGTCCATGCACACCCGACCCGAAAAATCGTACAAATCCGCTAAACATGAAAAGATAACTTCAAAGCCAGCTCATACAGAGTCCGACAAATCACCCCATTCGGAGAAGTCCACCGGACGCGCCCATAGTTATAGTCACATTTACTCATCTGTAAAGCCTATTCATTCGGAGTCAGAGCACAGATCTAAGAAGTCTTCACATCTTGAAAAGTCCACTGAGCACTCGAAATCTGCTGACCACCATAAAGCTACTTCGAAGCCAACCTACAGTGAGTCCCAAAAACCTTCGCGTTCGGAAGAGTCCACCGAACACGCTCATAGTGAAAGTCATATTAGCTCATTTGTGAAATCTACACACTCGGAGTCAGAGCACAGAGCTAGAGGATCATCACATTCTAATAATCCCAGCGATCACTCCAAATCTGCAGCTGATGACAGGTCAACTCCCAAGTCAGTTCCCACCAATTCTGACAATTCAGCACATTCAGCGAAGCCCACTGAACATGTCCACAGTGATAGCAATATTGAATCATCTGTGAAGTCTACTCACTCGGAGTCGGAGCACAGACATATGGAATCATCTCACTCTGATAAGCCCAGCAGGCACTCTAAATCTGCTGATCATGGCATGCCAACATCGAAATTGGTTCACACCACTTCCGATAACTCAGCGCATTCTGAGCCTACTCATTCGGAGTCGGAACATGGACGCAAGGAACACTCTCACTTGGAGAGGTCCACTGAGCACATTCGTTCACTGACCCATATAGACTCATCCACGAAGTCTACTCACCCGGAGTCAGAGCACAGGCCCAGGGAATCATCCCATTCTCATAAGCACAGTGAGCACTCCAAATCTGCTGATAATGTCCAGTCAACATCGAAATTGGTTCACACCACCTCCGATAAATCGGCTCATTCTGAGACGCCCACAGAACGTCTCCACAGCGAGAGCCATGTTAACTCCTCTGTGAAGTCTACTCGCTCGGAGTCAAAACACATAAACTCGCAAACCCACATTGACTCATCTATGAAGCCTTCCCACTCGGAGTCAGTTCACAGACACCAGGATTCATCTCGTTCTGACAGGCCCAGGGAACACTCCAAATCCGCTGATCATGACAAGTCAACTTCGAAGTCAGTTCACACCAGTGATGGCAAATCAGCGCATCCAGCGAGTCCCACTAAACATGTGCGCAGTGAGAGCCATGTTGACTCCTCGGCGAAGCCTACCCACTCGGAGTCAAGGCATACTCCCACGCAAGCCCATTGGGACTCATCTGTGAAGCCTACTCACTCGGAGTCAGTACACAGACACAAGGACTCATATCATTCTGATAAACACAGCGTGCACTCCGAATCTGCTGATCATGTCCAGTCAACATCGAAATTGGCTCACACCACTTCCGATAACTCAGCACATTCTGAGAAGCCCACGAAATATGTCCACAGTGATAGCCATATTGAATCGTCCGTGAAGCCTACTCATTCGGAGTCAGAGCACAGACACAAGGAACACTCCCACTCGGAGAGGTCAACTGAACATGTTCATTCACAAACCCATATGGACTCATCTATGAAGCCTACACACTCGGAGTCAGAACACAGAGCTAGAGGATCATCACATTCTAATAATCCCAGCGATCACTCCAAATCTGCAGCTGATGACAGGTCAACTCCCAAGTCAGTTCCCACCAATTCTGACAATTCAGCACATTCAGCGAAGCCCACTGAACATGTCCACGGTGATAGCCATATTGAATCATCTGTGAAGTCTACTCACTCGGAGTCGGAGCACAGACATATGGAATCATCTCACTCTGATAAGCCCAGCAGGCACTCTAAATCTGCTGATCATGGCATGCCAACTTCGAAGTCAGTCCACACCGATTCTGACAAATCAGCGGCGCATTCAGAGAAGCCCACTGAACGTGTTCACAGTGAGAGCCACGAAGAATCGTCAATGAAGCCTACTCATTCGGAGTCAGTGCGCAGACATAAGGAACACTCGCAATCCGATAAGCCCAGCAGGCACTATAAATCTGCTGATCATGACATGCCAACTTCAAACACAGTCCACACCAATTCTGGCAAATCAGCACAATCAGAGAAGCCCACTGAACGTGCCCACAGTGAGAGCCATGTAGAATCGTCTGTGGAGCCTACTCATTCGGAGTCCGAGCACAGACATGTGGAATCATCTCACTCTGGTAAGCACAGCGAGCACTACAAATCTACTGACCATAGCATGCCAACTTCGAGGTCAGTTCACACCGATTCTAACAAACCAGCACATTCAGAGAAGCCTACTGAACGTGTCCGCAGTAACAGCCATAATGCATCGCTTGTAAAGTCTACTCACTCAGAGTCAGAGCCCAGACACAGGGAATCATCTCACTCTGAAAAGCCCAGCAAGCACCCCAAATCTGCTGATCATAACACGACAACTTCAAAGTCAGTCCGCACCTATTCTAGCAGATCAGCGCGTTCGGAAAAGCCCACTGAACATGTCCACAGTGAGAGCCACGAAGAATCGTCAATGAAGCCTACACATGTGGATTCAGAGCACAGACCCAGGGAATCTTCCCACTCTGATAAGAACGGCGAGCACTCCAAGTCTGCTGATCATCGCAAGTCAACTTCAAAGTCAGTCCACACCGATTCTGACAAATCAGCGGCGCATTCAGAGAAGCCCACTGAACGTATTCACAGTGACAGCCACGAAGAATCGTCAATGAAGCCTACTCATTCGGGGTCAGAGCACGTACCCAGGGAATCATCTCACTCTGATAAGCCCAGCAGGCACTCTAAATCTGCTGATCATGACATGCCAACTTCGAAGTCAGTCCACACCGATTCTGACAAATCAGCGGCGCATTCAGAGAAGCCCACTGAACGTGTTCACAGTGAGAGCCACGAAGAATCGTCAATGAAGCCTACTCATTCGGAGTCAGTGCGCAGACATAAGGAATCATCTCACTCTGATAAGAACGGCGAGCACTCCAAATCTGCTGATCATAACATACCAACTTCGAAGTTAGTCCACACCAATTCTGGCAAATCAGCACAATCAGAGAAGCCCACTGAACGTGCCCACAGTGAGAGCCATGTAGAATCGTCTGTGGAGCCTACTCATTCGGAGTCCGAGCACAGACATATGGAATCATCTCACTCTGATAAGAACGGCGAGCACTCCAAGTCTGCTGATCATGGCAAGTCAACTTCAAAGTCAGTCCACACCGATTCTAACAAACCAGCGCATTCAGAGAAGCCTACTGAACGTGTCCGTAGTAACAGCCATATTGCATCGTCTGTAAAGTCTACTCACTCAGAGTCAGAGCCCAGACACAGGGAATCATCTCACTCTGATAAGCCCAGCAGGCACTCTAAATCTGCTGATCATGACATGCCAACTTCGAAGTCAGTCCACACCGATTCTGGCAAATCAGCACAATCAGAGAAGCCCACTGAACGTGCCCACAGTGAGAGCCATGTAGAATCGTCTGTGGAGCCTACTCATTCGGAGTCCGAGCACAGACATGTGGAATCATCTCACTCTGGTAAGCACAGCGAGCACTACAAATCTACTGACCATAGCATGCCAACTTCGAGGTCAGTTCACACCGATTCTAACAAACCAGCGCATTCAGAGAAGCCTACTGAACGTGTCCGCAGTAACAGCCATAATGCATCGTTTGTAAAGTCTACTCACTCAGAGTCAGAGCCCAGACACAGGGAATCATCTCACTCTGATAAGCCCAGCAAGCACCCCAAATCTGTTGATCATAACACGACAACTTCAAAGTCAGTCCGCACCTATTCTAGCAGATCAGCGCGTTCGGAAAAGCCCACTGAACATGTCCACAGTGAGAGCCACGAAGAATCGTCAATGAAGCCTACACATGTGGATTCAGAGCACAGACCCAGGGAATCTTCCCACTCTGATAAAAACGGCGAGCACTCCAAGTCTGCTGATCATCGCAAGTCAACTTCAAAGTCAGTCCACACCGATTCTGACAAATCAGCGGCGCATTCAGAGAAGCCCACTGAACGTATTCACAGTGAGAGCCACGAAGAATCGTCAATGAAGCCTACTTATTCGGGGTCAGAGCACAGACCCAGGGAATCATCTCACTCTGATAAGCCCAGCAGGCACTCTAAATCTGCTGATCATGACATGCCAACTTCGAAGTCAGTCCACACCGATTCTGACAAATCAGCGGCGCATTCAGAGAAGCCCACTAAACGTGTTCACAGTGAGAGCCACGAAGAGTCGTCAATGAAGCCTACTCATTCGGAGTCAGTGCGCAGACATAAGGAATCATCTCACTCTGATAAGAACGGCGAGCACTCCAAATCTGCTGATCATAACATACCAACTTCGAAGTCAGTCCACACCAATTCTGGCAAATCAGCACAATCAGAGAATCCCACTGAACGTGCCCACAGTGAGAGCCATGTAGAATCGTCTGTGGAGCCTACTCATTCGGAGTCCGAGCACAGACATGTGGAATCATCTCACTCTGATAAGAACGGCGAGCACTCCAAGTCTGCTGATCATGGCAAGTCAACTTCAAAGTCAATCCACACCGATTCTAACAAACCAGCGCATTCAGAGAAGCCTACTGAACGTGTCCGTAGTAACAGCCATATTGCATCGTCTGTAAAGTCTACTCACTCAGAGTCAGAGCCCAGACACAGGGAATCATCTCACTCTGATAAGCCCAGCAAGCACCCCAAATCTGCTGATCATAACACGACAACTTCAAAGTCAGTCCGCACCTATTCTAGCAGTTCAGCGCGTTCGGAAAAGCCCACCGAACATGTCCACAGTGAGAGCCATGTAGAATCGTCAATGAAGCCTACAAATGTGGATTCAGAGCACAGACCCAGGGAATCTTTCCACTCTGATGAGCACAGCGAGCACTCCAAGTCTGCTGATCATGGCAAGTCAACTTCAAAGTCAGTCCACACCGATTCTGACAAATCAGCGACGCATTCAGAGAAGCCCACTGAACGTATTCACAGTGAGAGCCACGAAGAATCGTCAATGAAGCCTACTCATTCGGGGTCAGAGCACAGACCCAGGGAATCTTCCCACTCTGATAAGCCCAGCAGGCACTCTAAATCTGCTGATCATGACATCCCAACTTCGAAGACAGTCCACACCGATTCGATCAAATCAGCGCATTCAGAGAAGCCCACTGAACGTGTCCACAGTGAGAGCCACGAAGAATCGTCTGTGAAGCCTACTCATTCGGAATCAGAGCACGTACCCAGGGAATCATCTCATTCTGATCAGCACAACGAGCACTCCAAATCTGCCGATCATGGCAAGTCTCCTTCGAAGTCAGTTCACACCAATTCTATCAAATCAGCGCATTCAGAGAGGCCCACGAAACATGTCCACAGCGATAGCCATATTGGATCGTCTGTAAAGCCTACCCACGCAGAGTCGGAACACAGATCTAAGTGGTCTTCACACCTTGAGAAGTCAACTGAGCACTCAAAATCTGCGGAACACGAGATGATAACTTCGAAATCAGCCCACACTAACTCCGAAATGTCACGGCATTCGGAGAAGCCATCAGCACGCGCCCATAGTGAGAGCCATGTTGACTCATCTGTGATGCGTACTCACTCGGAGTCAGAGTACAGACCCAAGGAATCGTCTCGCTCTGAGAAGTCCACTCAGCACATTCATGATACAAGCCATACTGAATCCTTGGTAAAGCCTACACACTCGGAGGCGGAGCACAAATCCAAGGAGCCGCCGCACTCTAAGATGCCCACAGAACATATTCCCAGCGTAAGCCACGATGGATCCTCTGTGAAATCTGCGCACTCGGAGTCAGAACATAGGTCCAAGGAACCATGGCACTCAGAGTCAAAGCAAAGGCATATAGAGTCGTCTCAGTCTGAGATATCACCTGAACACACAAAGACAACTTCCAAGCCGATCCACACCGATTCTGGCAAATCAGCGCAATCAGAGAAGCGTACTGAACATGTCCACAGTAATAGCCATACTGCATCGTCTGGGAAGCCTACTCATTCGGCGTCAGAGCCCAGACACAGGGAATTATCCCACTCTGATAAGCACAGCGAGACCTCCAAATCTGCTGATCACGTCAGGTCAACATCGAAATTGGTTCACACCAATTCTATCAAATCAGCGCACTCAGAGAAGCCTACTGAACGTATCCACAGTGAGAGCCATATTGAAACATCTGTGAAGTCTATTCACTCCGAGTCAGTGCACAGACATCAGGAACACTCGCACTCAGATAAGCCCGGGGAGCACTCAAAATCTGCTGATCACAGAAAGTCAACTTCGAATGGAGTTCATTCGTATTCTAGCAGATCAGCGCATTCAGAGAAGCCTACTGGACATGTGCGCAGTGAGAGCCACAGTGAATCGTCGGTGAAGCCTACCCACTCGGAGTCAGAGCACAAACACTGGGAATCATCTCTTTCTCATAAACCCAACGAACACTCTAAATCTGCTGACCGAGACAAGTCAACTTCGAAGTCAGTTCACACCAATTCACATAAATCAGTGCATTCTGAGAAGCCTACTCAACATATTCACAGTGAGAGCCATGTAAAATCGACTGTGAAGCCTACTGATTCGGAATCAGAGCACAGACACAGAGAATCATCTTACTCTGATAAACCCAACGAACACTCGAAATCTGCTGATCATGTCAAGTCAGCTTCGATATTGGTTCACACCACTTCCGATAACTCAGCGCATTCTGAGCCTACTCATTCGGAGTCGAAACATGGACACAAGGAACACTCTCACTTGGAGAGGTCCACTGAGCACATTCGTTCACTGACCCATATAGACTCATCCACGAAGTCTACTCACCCGGAGTCAGAGCACAGGCCCAGGGAATCATCCCATTCTCATAAGCACAGTGAGCACTCCAAATCTGCTGATAATGTCCAGTCAACTTCGAAATTGGTTCACACCACCTCCGATAAATCGGCTCATTCTGAGAAGCCCACAGAACGTCTCCACAGCGAGAGCCATGTTAACTCCTCTGTGAAGCCTACTCGCTCGGAGTCAAAACACATAAACTCGCAAAGCCGTGTTAGCCCATCTGTGAAGCCTTCCCACTCGGAGTCAGTTCACAGACACCAGGATTCATCTCGTTCTGACAGGCCCAGGGAACACTCCAAATCCGCTGATCATGACAAGTCAACTTCGAAGTCAGTTCACACCAGTGATGGCAAATCAGCGCATCCAGCGAGTCCCACTAAACATGTGCGCAGTGAGAGCCATGTTGACTCCTCAGCGAAGCCTACCCACTCGGAGTCAAGGCGTACTCCCACACAAGCCCATTGGGACTCATCTGTGAAGCCTACTCACTCGGAGTCAGTACACAGACACAAGGACTCATATCGTTCTGATAAACACAGCGTGCACTCCGAATCTGCTGATCATGTCCAGTCAACATCGAAATTGGCTCACACCACTTCCGATAACTCAGCACATTCTGAGAAGCCCACGAAATATGTCCACAGTGATAGCCATATTGAATCGTCCGTGAAGCCTACTCATTCGGAGTCAGAGCACGGACACAAGGAACACTCTCACTTGGAGAGGTCCACTGAGCACATTCGTTCACTGACCCATATAGACTCATCCACGAAGTCTACTCACCCGGAATCAGAGCACAGGCCCAGGGAATCATCCCATTCTCATAAGCACAGTGAGCACTCCAAATCTGCTGATAATGCCCAGTCAACTTCGAAATTGGTTCACACCACCTCCGATAAATCGGCTCATTCTGAGAAGCCCACAGAACGTCTCCACAGCGAGAGCCATGTTAACTCCTCTGTGAAGCCTACTCGCTCGGAGTCAAAACATATAAACTCGCAAACCCACATTGACTCATCTATGAAGCCTTCCCACTCGGAGTCAGTTCACAGACACCAGGATTCATCTCGTTCTGACAGGCCCAGGGAACACTCCAAATCCGCTGAGCATGACAAGTCAACTTCGAAGTCAGTTCACACCAGTGATGACAAATCAGCACATTCAGCGAGGCCCGCTAAACATGTGCGCAGTGATAGCCATATTGAATCATCAATGATGCCTACTCATTCGGAGTCGGAGCACGGACACAAGGTACACTCCCACTCGGAGAAGTCAACTGAGCACATTCATTCACAGACACATATAGACTCATCTGTGAAGTCTACTCACTCGGAGTCAGTGCACAGAACCAGGGGATCATCTCCTCATAAGCTCAGCAAGCACTCCAAATCTACCGATCATGATATGCCAACTTCGAAGTCAGTTCACACCAATTCTAGCAAATCAGTGCATTCAGAGAAGCCCACAGAACGTGTCCACAGTGAGAGCCATGTAGAATCGTCAATGAAGCCTACTCATTCGGAGTCAGAGCACAGACCAAGGGAATCATCTTATTCCGATAAGCCTAGGGAGCACTCCAAATCTGCTGATCATAGCAGGCTTACTTCGAGGTCGGTTCTCCCCAAGTCCGCTAATTCTGAAATGCCTACTGAACATGTCCACAGTGAGAGCCATGTCAAATCATCTGTGAATTCTATTCACACAAAGTCTGAGCACAGACTCACTGAATCCTCACACTCGAAGAAGTCCACTGAGCACGCTCATATTGACCGCCATACTGAATCCTTGAGCAATCCTACTCAATCCGAGTCACACAATATACCTCAAAAGTCTTCGCACCTTGAGAAGTCAACTGAGCACTCAAAATCTGTGGAACACGAAAAGACTACTTCGAAGCCAACCCACACCGACTCCGAAAAATCATTGCATTCCGAAAAGCCCACCGAACACACCCACAGTGAGAGTCATGTTAACTCATCTGTGAAGCCTACACAGTCAGAGTCAGAGCACAGTCCAAAGGATTCGTCTCACCCCGAACAGTCTACTGAGCATTTGAAATCTACCCGCAGTTCTAATGAATCGTCTCCTTCTGCGAAGCCAACTGAGCACTCCAAATCTGCTGGCCACGATATGACAACAGCAAAGGCTCACAGTGAAAGCCGCATTGCTCCATCTGTGAAGCCTACTCACTCAGAGTCAGAACGCAGACCCAGGCAGTCGTCCCACTCTGAGAAGTCCATAGGGCATTCGAAATCTGCCGAACATGCAATGACAATTTCGAAGTCAGCCCACACTGGTTCCGAAGTACCATCCCATTCTGAGAATCCTACAGAACATGCACACTCGCAAACCCATGTAGACTCCACAACAAAACATACTTACTCGGATTCGGAACACAGACCCAAGGAAACATCTCATTCTGATAAGCCCGGGAAGCACTCCAAATCTGCAGCTCATGGCAAGTCAACTTCGAAGTCAGTTCACATCAATTCCGATGAATCGGCACACTCAGAGAAGCCCACTGAGCATGTACACAGTGAGAGCCATATTGAGTCGTCTGTGAAGCCTACCCACTCGGAGTCAGTGCGCAGACACAAGGAACACTCGCAATCTGAGAAGTCCACTGAGCACCATCATATTGCAAGCCATACTAGATCTTTGGTGAAACCTGCCCACTCGGAGTCAGAACATAGACCCAAGCAGTCGTCTCACTCCGAACAACCTACAGAGCATTTGATACCTACCTACAGTTCTAATGAGTTGTCTCATTCCGAGAAGCCAACTGAGCGCTCGAAATCTGCTGATCACGATAAGACAACGGAAAAGGCTCACAGTAAGACTCACATTGGATCATCTGTGAAGACTACTCACTCAGAGTCAGAGCATGGTCCCAAGGAGTCGTCTTACTCCGAGAAGTCCACTGAGCATTCGAAATCTACTGAACACGAGATGACTACTTCGGAGCCGGCCCACACTGTGTCCGAAACATCAATGCATTCCGGGAAGCCTACCGGAAGCAGCCACCATGAGAGCCGTGTTCACTCATCTGTGAAGCCTACACAGTCAGAACGCAGACCCGTAAAGTCGTCTCATTCCGAAAATTCCAGTGAGCATACGAAATCTGCTGCGCACGAGATGTCAACTTTAAAGCCAGCCCACACTAAGTCTGTAAAATCATCACATTCGGAGAAGCCAACAGAACATACCCACAGTGAAAGTCATGTTGACTCAACAGCAAAGCCTACTCGTTCAGAGTCAGAATACGGACCCAAGAAGCCGTCTCACTCGGAGAAGTCCACTGATTATTCTACATCTGCTGAACACGAGACAACAACACCGAAGTCAGCCCATAGTGAGTCCGATAAATTATCGCATTCTGAGAAGCCCACAGAACATGTCTACAGTAAGAGTCACGTTAACTCCTCTGTGAAGCCTACCCGCTCGGAGTCAGAACACAGTCACTCGAAAACCCATGTAGACTCATCTGTGAAGCCTTCCCATTCGGAATCAGTTCATAGACGCAAGGAAACATCTCATTCTGATAAGTCCGGAGAGCACTCCAAATCCGCTGCTCAATACAAGTCCACTTTGAAGTCAGTTCACACCGATTTCGAAAAATCAGCTCATTCTGAGAAGCCCACTGAACATGTCCACAGTGATAACCATATTGACTCGACTGTGAAGCCTACTCACTCGGAGTCAGTGCACAAACATGAAGACTCATCTCACTCTGAGGAGACCACCGAACACGTTCAAAGTCAAAGCCATGCTGTCACATCTGTGAGGCCTACTCACTCGCAGTCAGTTCACAAACCCAAGGAACCGTCACATTCTGATAAGTCTAATGAGCACATTCACTCGCAAACTCATGTAGATTCATTCACGAAGCCTACCCACTCGGAGTCAGAGCACAGACCTAAAGAGACATCGCATTCTGATGAGCCCAGTGAGCACTCCAAATCTGCTGATCATAACATGCCAACTTCGAAGACAGTCCACACCGATTCGATCAAATCAGCGCATTCAGAGAAGCCCACTGAACGTGTCCACAGTGAGAGCCATGTAGAATCGTCTGTGAAGCCTACTCATTCAGAATCAGAGCACGTACCCAGGGAATCATCTCATTCTGATCAGCACAACGAGCACTCCAAATCTGCCGATCATGGCAAGTCTCCTTCGAAGTCAGTTCACACCAACTCGGACAAATCAGCGCATTCAGAGAAGCCCACTGAACATGTCCACAGTGGGAGCCGCATTGAATCGTCTGTGAAGCCTGCTCACTCGGAGTCAGAACGCAGACCCAGGCAGTCGTCTCACTCTGAACAATCTTCTGAGCATTTGATATCTACTCACAGATTTGAAAAGTCGACTCATACGGAGAAGTCAACTGAACACTCCAAATCTGCTGAACACGAGATAACTACTTCGGAGCCAGACCACACTGTGTCCAAAATATCATCGCATTACGGGACGCCTACCGAAAGTGTCCACAGTGAGAGCCATGTTAACTCATCAGTGAAGTCTACCCGCTCAAAGTCAGCGTACAGTCATTGGGAGTCGTCCCATGCTGAGAAGCCCACCAAGCACTCCAATTCTGAAAGTCATAACTTTGCTTCGAAGTCGGCCCACTCTGAGTTCATGAAATCCTCGCAGTCTGCGAAATCCGCAAAATCCGAAAATTCCTTAGAGCCCGTGAAGCCCACAGAACATGTTGACAGTAGAAGCGTGCATTCTGAGAAGTCAACTGAACGCTCGAAATCCGCCGATCAGAATAATACAACACAAAAGATTCACAGTAAGAGTCACATTGAATCGTCAGTGCAACCTACTCCCACAGAGCCAGAACGCAAAGCAAAGAAGTCGTCTCACTCTGTGAAGCCCAGCGAGCATTCGAAAGCTGTTGATCATGATAAGACATCATCGGAGCCAGAGCACTCAGAATCCGATAAGCCGTCGCATTCTGAGAAGCCCACGGAACACGTTCACAGTGAATATCGCTCTAACCCATCTGTGAAGCCTACACACTCGGAGCCAGTGCACAGTTATATGGAATCATCTCACTCAAAGAAGTCAGTCAAGCACTCCAAATCGGCTGCGATCAAGTCTATTTCAGAGCCAGTGCATACTGAATCGGATAGCTCATCACATCTTAAAAAGCCCACGGAACATGTCCACAGTGAGAGCCATGTAGAATCATTTGTGAATCCTACTCGCTCGGAGTCGGGATATAGACCTAAGGAGTCATCTCACTCCGAGAAGTCTACTGAGCACTCCAAGATAGCTCACAGCAAGTCCAAAAAGTCATCGCAAACTGAGATGCCCACAGAACACGCTCATAGTGAGAGCCACTCTGAATCCATCATGAAGCCTACACACCCGAAGTCAGAAGGTAGATCTAAGGAGTCATCTCACTCAAGGCCAGTCCACAACGAGTCAGACAAGCCTACTGAGAGCATACACAGTGAACAACATGTTGAATCCTCTGGGAAACCCAAGGAGTCGTCTCACCGCGTGAAGCCCGGTGAGCACTCCAATTCTTCTAATAACAAGTCAATTTCGAAGGCAGTACACACCGAAACTGGGTACTCATTGAATTCTGCCCATACCGAATCCTTGGTGAAGCCTACTCACTCAGAGTCAGAACAGAGACCTAAGAGGTCTTCACACCTTGAGAAGTCAACTGAGCACTCAAAATCTGTGGAACACGAAAAGACTACTTCGAAGCCAACCCACACCGACTCCGAAAAATCATTGCATTCCGAAAAGCCCACCGAACACACCCACAGTGAGAGTCATGTTAACTCATCTGTGAAGCCTACACAGTCAGAGTCAGAGCACAGTCCAAAGGATTCGTCTCACCCCGAACAGTCTACTGAGCATTTGAAATCTACCCGCAGTTCTAATGAATCGTCTCCTTCTGCGAAGCCAACTGAGCACTCCAAATCTGCTGGCCACGATATGACAACAGCAAAGGCTCACAGTGAAAGCCGCATTGCTCCATCTGTGAAGCCTACTCACTCAGAGTCAGAACGCAGACCCAGGCAGTCGTCCCACTCTGAGAAGTCCATAGGGCATTCGAAATCTGCCGAACATGCAATGACAATTTCGAAGTCAGCCCACACTGGTTCCGAAGTACCATCCCATTCTGAGAATCCTACAGAACATGCACACTCGCAAACCCATGTAGACTCCACAACAAAACATACTTACTCGGATTCGGAACACAGACCCAAGGAAACATCTCATTCTGATAAGCCCGGGAAGCACTCCAAATCTGCAGCTCATGGCAAGTCAACTTCGAAGTCAGTTCACATCAATTCCGATGAATCGGCACACTCAGAGAAGCCCACTGAGCATGTACACAGTGAGAGCCATATTGAGTCGTCTGTGAAGCCTACCCACTCGGAGTCAGTGCGCAGACACAAGGAACACTCGCAATCTGAGAAGTCCACTGAGCACCATCATATTGCAAGCCATACTAGATCTTTGGTGAAACCTGCCCACTCGGAGTCAGAACATAGACCCAAGCAGTCGTCTCACTCCGAACAACCTACAGAGCATTTGATACCTACCTACAGTTCTAATGAGTTGTCTCATTCCGAGAAGCCAACTGAGCGCTCGAAATCTGCTGATCACGATAAGACAACGGAAAAGGCTCATAGAGAGAGACACATTGCATCATCCACCATATACGCTCACACTGCAAGCCAAGTCAATTCATCTGTCAAGCCTAGCCACTCTGAGTCAGAGCACAAGTCAACGGAGTCGTCTCACAACGAGAAGTCAACTGAGATCTCCAAATCTGCTGGTGTTCAATCCCCTCTGGCCTCATCTGCTGAGACGCTTGCGCACGTAACTACTGTGACCGATGGAAATGGTAATATACGCACGGTCATCGATCGTACTATCGTTGTCGAGCCAACTGTGACGGGCTCTCAATCTCCTCTGTCTTCCACTGAAGCGACATACGCACCCCAATGCGCTACTGCTACTGTCGTTGTCTCGGTAACCAACATCCAAACAGTCACACTGCACAATATTCATACAGTCACTGTCACACGGGACGAAAAACTGGCGAAACCCACCTTCGGTGGGGATTGCGTCAACGGGCGATACACTTGCTTTGATTCAGGTACCTCGCGAATCTTCTTCGTTTGTAGTAATGGACGTCTGATCCAGAACCATTGCGCCAGCGGAACGGTGTGTAAATCCCTTGGTCAATCCATTATTTGTGATTGGATATGATTACTATTTTTATAGATAGCTTCCATATTTGACTATTATATGCTTGGCTATGGACAATCAATAAACTGCCAATTAAAGTAATAAACATAATGCTTATCATACCGAGTGAACTACACCTCCTAACCTTTATTTGGAAGGTGGTCGATTCCATCATGACAGAGAAGACTTCTAGATGATTGCCTCCTAATCCCATTAAAGTCCTGATTTATCAGCATTAGCCGAAATAGTGCTAATCAAGTCAAAAATTCATTCCTCCAATGCCATACCGCTATCATTTCGGTGAGACCACGTGTGTCGCGACCAGGTCTCCTCCCCTTTTTGGATTGTACAAGAACATGGCTTGTAAGGGCTGCGGTAAAGGCGAAGTTACCAACATTAGAACCAATAATCCTATGGACCTTCATTGCCATGATTTGTTTTTACACTTTTGAACCCGGTTGGTATCTCAAGCACTAATTCGGACTATCAATACGTTTGTACTTCATAGCATTTATTGGTTTTTCAGAATTGTGGAATAAACGATAGAATGGGGGGGTTTTCAGTACTCCAAATATCTTAGAATACTAACCTTTTGTGCTAACTTTCAACAAATCTTTTGCCCCGTTCGGTGAAGATCCATACATTAAGTTAATTACTTCAATCATAGTTAACTTCCTTGTTTCCCAACCAAATTCTCGGCCACGACGTATTTTCGCCAAAACGTTAAATACTTAGAAAATGACAACCATGGGAGGCATTTAGAAAATCGCATACCTTGCAAACATAATCTTGGAACCTTCTTTAACATACTTGCATTTTTTTTCGCAAAAGTCTTTTCAATGTATAGCACATCTCTTGCACTGAATAGTATGCGAGTACAAGTCAATTTGTACCCCTAATGCTTCTATGACATTCCTAACCTAAGTATATTTAATGAGACTCGAGCAATCTTCGTGTATAATGACTACTAATGCTTTCATTTGAATCCTCGTACCTACTGAGAAGCTAGATAGATCCTGAGGCATGAGTCATGGAGAAATTTGGAAGTGATTGGAAGAATAAGTAGATCATTTGGTTTTTACTTGATAATTTATTTAATTTAAAATGAGCATTTACACTTCTATAGGAGCTTGGCAAAATAAGCGCATCAAGTATGCTTGGATGGGTGTCCAAAGCATGTGTGAAAAGATTAGGGCTTTTGTACAATCATCAGAATCTTCATGCATAGGATACTACGCATTTTGGTAAAAACATTCTAGGTAAATCCAGCATGAATATAGGCAAGAAATAGTAGAGCCCATAAGCTGTGATATTAGCAACTAAGCTAAAGGGATATTTGGGTTTAAATACTGTTGTAAGAGTCTTGGAGATATTGGAAGTGATTGGGAGGACAAGTAGATTATGTGGTTTTCACTTAATGATTTATTGAATGTAAAAGTAGTATTTATACTTTTACATGGCCTTGGCATTACAAACACGTAGAGTAGGTTAAGGAAGGTCCCAAGAACATGTGTGCAAAGTTTGGGGCTGTTTGGGCAACTTATCAAATTTTCATGTTCTGGGTAAATATTCTAAGTAAATCCCAACAAGGAACTTGGTCAGTATTCTCTAGGATTTGAAGGTGATGATCTAAGTGACTAACTTAGGTGAATATTTAGGTGGAAATACAAATTTTTACAACACTCCCACTCAGCTAAATGTTTGTACTGACTAGTCCTAATTTTGACCTCTGATATTCAAACTTGTCTCTATCTAATGGTTTGGTAAATATGTCTGCAATCATTTCATCTGTAGGACAGTAAACTAAGCTAACCAAGTTATTCTCTATAGCTTCACATATGAAATGATGTCTAATATCTATGTGCTTGGTTCTAGCATGAAAAGTTGGATATCTACCTAATTGTATACATCCTTGATTATCTTGAAATAAAGTAATAGGCATTTTTTGACATAGGCCTAAACCTGTAAACAGCTTTCTTAACCACATTGCTTCTTTTGTAGCTTCACAGGCTGCCATATACTCTGCCTCTGTGGTAGAAAGTGCTACAGTTGGTTACTTTCTTGAATTCCATGAAATTGCTCCTTGACAGTAAAGAAAGGTGTATCCTGTGGTGGATCTTCTGTCTTCTAAATCTTGTCCCCAATCAGCATCAGAGTATCCCACAAGATCCTGTTCTGAATCTTTATAAGTGTATCTTAAGCAGATATCAGCAGTTCCTTTTAGATATCTAAAAATCTGCTTAGCTGCTGCAATATGATCAGATCCATAGTTCTGATTATGTTGGCTGACAACTCCCACTGAATATGAGATATCTGGAAGTGTTCCAAGCATGATATACATCAGACTGCCAACCATAGATTGATAAGGAAAGTCAGGGCTTTCAGATGGCACCAAGCTCTTTTGATTTGGTTGAGTTTTGACCAAGTTAAGGTTTGTTGCCATTGGGGTAGCTGCCAGTTTACAGTCTTCCATTTTGTACTTATTTAGTATATCTTGAATATACTTGGATTGGCTTAGGGTAATAGTCTGGGTACTTCTGTCTATGGAGAGCTTAATCCCTAAGTAGTAACTGAGTTCTCCTAGATCAGACATCTTGAACTCCTTAGATAGGCTGGATTTTGTCTCTTCCAATGTTTCTAGGTTATTGGTGGCTATAATAAGATCATCCACAGATAGAGCTAATAGAACTGGACTTGCTCTATCAGGCTTATAGTATATACTATAGTCAGCATTACTCCTTTTGAAACTCAAAGATTCCAAATAAGAATCTATCTAGCCAATATTAATCTGATGGAATTAAACTTGGCTACTGGTGCAAAGGTCTCAGTATAGGCAAGCCCTTTTGTTTAGAGTATCCTTTGGCCACAAGTCTGGCTTTGTATCTTTCAATTGTACCATCAACCTTGTATTTTGTCTTGAAGACCCATCTGCATCCAATTGATTTTTGGTTGATTGGTAATTTGACAAAGTCCCAAGTTTGATTTTCCATCAGGGCCTGATATTCCTCAGTCATTGCAAATCTCCAAAACTTTGTCTGAGGGCTATTCAGGGACTCTTTTACAGTCTGAGGTTCATCAATATGCACGGAATAGGCATAGGCTAAGTTTGTACCCTCATTGATATGGTAATTTGGGCTATTTCTTGTCCAATTGGATCTCCAGGCATTTGACACTGGAATGATCACTTCTGGGATATTCCTGGGCACTGATTCTGGCTGAACCATGGTTGTAGAGTCCTCTGGAGTGAAAAAATTTTCATTGCTTTGCTCTGATTCAATCCTGACAATTGGTGGACTTGAGATCAAATTTTTGTCATCATCTGATGTCATTTTTTGTGAAAATTTTGAATTTTCATCAAACAACACATCCCTGGACTTGATTAGCTTCTTTGCTTTGGTATTGTAGAGTCTGTATGCTTTACTCTCATTGCAGTAGCCCAAAAATATGCATTTTCACTTTTTGGCTCAAATTTTGACTGATTTCCAGGCAGTTTCTTGGCATATGCTGTACACCCAAATATTCTTAGATGTTCTGCACTTGATCTGTATCTATACCATGCTTCAAATGGAGTAGAATCACCAAGTATTCTGTTATAACTCCTATTTTTAAGGTATACAGCGGTAACAACTGATTCTGCCCAAAAATCATGGGATAATTTTTGATCATGGATCATAGATCTTGCCATATCAATATTGATCTGTTAGCATGTTATGCTACTCCAATTTGCTGTGGGGAGTATGGTACAGTAGTCTCTTGCTTTATCCCATGAATTTTGCTGAAGTGGATGAAGAGTTTTGAGGTATATTCTCCACCATTGTCAGTGCGTATTTTCTTGATTTTTTCACCAGTTTCTCTCTCCACCATGACTTTAAACTCCCTGAGCTTAGACAGAGCCTCTTCCTTTCTCTCTATGAAGTAGACCCATGTGTATCTTGTATAATCATCAATAAAAGTGATTAAATACTTCATCCTGCCTAAGGATAAATTTTGCATAGGTCCACACAGATCTGAGTGAATTAGTTCTAATTTTTTCTTAGTTTTGATTAACCCAGAGCTCTTAAACGGTTGTCTGGCTTGTTTCCCATATATGCCGGCTTCACAGTGCTCCAGATTAGCTGGGGGATCAACTTTTACTTCAGAAATTAGCTGATCTTTGATCATTTTGCGCAAATAATTGAAATTGATGTGCCCAAATCTCCTGAGCCAAAGGATTAGTGTTTCTTCATTTAAGTTACTTATATTGGCTTCCAGATATGATGGGATATAAGTCAACTTGTATAGATTCTGATCTCTGATACCCAAAGCAATATGGGCACCATTATTGATCAGTGATCTTGCATCCAGAATTGTCAAAGCTGAAACTGAGTCCTTCTGCTGTGGCCTTACTTACAGATAGTAGGTTCTTGGCTATTTCTGGTACAAAGAGTACTTCTTTAGAGGTCAGTGTATGGCTTCCTTCACTGCTTCTTAGGTTTACTTGGATAGTTCCTTCTCCCATTGCATCAAGTGTTATATTGTCACCCATGAAAACCTTCTTGGAATTTCTTGATTTTGGGTAAAAAGTTCTGTTTGGTGTGTAAAGTGTTGAGATGCTCCACAGTCAATATACCCCATCTGAGAATCCTTGTTTGTGGTCATATTTAGTGCAGATATGAATAGTCTATCTTCAGTTGTTGCAGCATTTCCATATTTGGGCTTCTTTTGCTGACTATCTTTTTGAAGCACTAGTCTGATGTGTGTCCTTTCCTATTGCAGTAGTTACAGAACAGGTTGCTGTTGCCTTTGTAGGGTCTTGGGTAACTCCTTTGTTGGTTATAATTGCTTATTAAAACATTTTCTTCTTCCTTCTTATTGGCATTTGATTTTCTTAATTCTTCATCCAAGAGCCTTCCATATACATAATTTTAGGACAAATCTTCAGTTCTGGACTCTAGGGCTGATACTGTTGTAAAAAATTTGTAATTCCACCCAGATAGTAGCCTATCTTAGTCACTTAGATCATTACCCTCAAATCCTAGAGAATACTGACCAAATTCCTTGTTAGGATTTACTTAGAATATTTACCCAGAGCATGAAAATTCTCAAAGTTGTCCAAACAGCCTCAAACTTTGCACACATGTTCTTGGGACCTTCCTTAACCTATTCTATGTGTTTGTAATGCCAAGACTAGGTAAAAGAATAAATACTACTTTTACACTCAAAAAATCATTAAGTGAAAACCACATAATCCACTTGTTCTCCCAATCACTTCCAATATCTCCAAGACTCTTACAACAGATACAAGGCCCTGAAACTTGTCTGTCAGGTTATTCAGGATGGTAACTATCACATCCTCATCAGTAGTTGGTATGCCCACAGATTCCTTTTCATCTACCAGCAGGGTAATTCTGTTAATTAGATTTTTCATTTCTTCTCCTGGCAGCATCTTTGTAGTAAAGAGTTTTTGTCTCAGATACATTTTCTTAGCAGCTGAACATGACTGGTAGGTGTCTTCTAATGCCTTCCAGGCATTCTTTGCCATTTTTGCTCTTGAGCATTGAATTAGCAATTTGTCCTTAACACTAAGGCAAATGCAGTTAAAGGCACTTTGTACTTTCTTCTGGGTGAAAATATTCCAAGTAAATCCCAACAAGGAATTTGGTCAGTATTCACCAAGATTTTGTAGGTAATGATCTAGGTGACCAAGTTAGGTGAATATTTAGGTGGAATTCCAAATTTTTACAACACTTGTAAGGTAACAATGCCACTTACAAACTGAATAAACCATTTGGTGAAAACCAGATCAGCTACTAATTCTCCCAATCAGACAAATATCTCCAAAGTTTTCCCAATACAGAGTCAATGGTTAGAGGTATTACTGAGGTTCTAAGGGCTTCTGAATGGATTATTTAATCAAAGTAGTGACCGGCAGTGGTTGCTAAATGGGAGCAATGTATATACTATTCAAAAATATCCCAATATTCCTGACAATGTAATACACTACGAACACTACAGTACTGGTGCCCAGAACACTTCGAACAGGCTTCAATCAACATTTGCATTGATATACAACAGCATACACATCACACTTTGCGGATGTTCCAGAGCGAGAATCGATGAATTAAAAGAGGGGATCATTCACTCACCCTTCTTGCAAACCGAGGATCGGAGGTGTCGATTTCCGTAGCTCTCCCCTAGATGCAGACCACTACTCTGGCTGGAGTACCAGAACTGCTGAAGCTTTATCCCATCTAGCATAGCACTAAAGAAGGGTAGAAACAATCCTGATTCGATGGTAATAATGGAATAGCCTTGATCAAGATTCTTATGAGATAGATTTAGCTTCGAAAGATCCATTCGGATAAATGCAAATACGCCGTAGGCTATAGCGGTAGCCTGGGAACTGGGAGCGCGTGGAAGCATCACTGAGTTTGCTTCGGAATATGAGATTTCCCCTTCCCCTCCACCACCACCATCGTATCATCGTGCTTGAGCAACGTGTCCACAGAAGCGGGTTGGGTGGACCTCGGAAAATTGGAGAAGCCTCCCTGCAAATCGCAAAAGCCTATCACCCGATCAGACTCCCCCAATGGGAATAGGGCGTAAGTACAATTGTGCACCGGCGTGGATTTTCGCCATGACTCAATTTCCACACAAGGGTTAAACGAATTTGGCCTCGAAAATGGCCACCAGCGCTCGTTATGACCATACGCTAGATATAGTCATATATGGTGTAGAGCGGCCAGCATGAGTCAACTGGCGTACGTCGTGCATCGTACTCGCCCAAGGCCGGATTAAGAAATGGTTGACAGGGGCACATGGTAACCTGGAGGGTTCCATTCCTGGATGGTCACATCCGCAGGGATAGTGGGTGGGGGAAACAGATCAGGTATTGGCCATCACCGGTATGGTACATATTATCCTTTATTTAGAATTTCGTGCGAGACGTAACACCGGATTTCAAGTTTATAAACAAAGATGAAGTCGTTCACCACGGCTTCGCTTCAAAATAAACAAGCTTTTGAGGGGGTAAGAGTAGGGTAGAAAATGACCAAGTTCTGTCTATTGAGTGTAAAGATTTACAAAGGAATGTGAATCATAGCATCACGGCTAGCACCCACACCAATCCATTCAACCTTGGTACCAAGGAAGTTCTCAATGTATTTAACATACTTCTGAGCGTTGACTGGGAGCTCCTCGAATTTACGGCAATTCGAGATATCGCTTTGCCAGCCAGGGAGAACGTCGTATTGCACCTCGACTTGTCCAAGGGTTCCAAGGTCAGCGGGGAAGGACTCCAACACTTGTCCGTTGAGCTTGTATGCAGTGGCAACCTTGATCTCGGGGAAGGTATCAAGAACATCGAGCTTAGTGATGTTGATACTGGAGTATCCGTTGATCATGTGAGAGTACTTGAGGACGACAAGATCCAACCAACCGCAACGTCTCTTTCTACCAGTGGTGACACCAACTTCGGCACCAATGGTTTGAAGGCGCTCACCATCTTCATCATGAAGCTCAGTAGGGAATGGGCCACCACCAACACGAGTGGTATAAGCCTTGACAACACCAATAACCTTACCGACGCTTCTGGGTGGAATACCAAGACCAGTGCAAACACCAGCAACGCCAGTGTTGGATGAGGTGACATATGGGTAGGTACCGAAGTCGATGTCAAGCATGATAGCGTTGGCACCTTCGATCAAGATGTTCTTGTTCTCATTGAGGGCCTTGTGGATGAAAGAAACACCATCAACAACGAAAGGCTTGATCTTCTCGGCCAATTGTCTGTATCTAGCCAATTCAGCGTCAACATCATACTCAAAGTCTCCGTAACGCTTATGCTTCTTCTCCACCAAAGCACGGAATTTGTTGTTGAACTCCTCCTCGTTGAAGAGGTGGTGAACACGGATACCGTCACGGTTAGCCTTGGAAGAGTAAGCTGGTCCGATGCCCTTCTTGGTGGTACCGATGCTGCCACGTCCAAGCTCGAGCTCCTTCAAACCATCAACGATTTGATGAAGGTCCAAGACAAGGTGGGCACGGTCGGAGACGAAGATGCGCTTCTCGCAGTCGAGCCCCTTGTTGATGAGGGTCTCCAACTCCTGGAAGAAAGCTGGCAAGTGAATGACAACACCGTTTCCAAGAAGGTTGTAGCAGTTGGGGTTCACCAAGCCAGAGGGAAGCATATGGAAATCATACTTGACTCCATTGGCGACGATAGTATGGCCAGCGTTGTTACCACCCTAGTGCGGAGAGTCAGTGCTGATCTCATACAGAACGAAACGAGTGTACTATACCTGGCAACGGGCACAGAGATCGATATCAGCGGCAAGAAGGTCAACCAGTTTTCCTTTGCCTTCATCACCCCATTGGGCACCTAATACAACGGTAACCTTGTTATCGACAGTCATCTATAAAGATAACGAAAGAGTGTGAAAGAGTAAGGAAATTTGAGCGGAGTCACAAACCTTTTTTCAGCTGAACTTCAGTGGGTTTTTGTATGTATTGCGCAAAAAACGGGGATCCCCCGAGATGACCCCTAGTAGAAACAAAAGCAGTACCAAGAGGCGAATGAATGGCCCAAATGTAACCATGAATAGAACATTCGGTATGAGCGGCTCTTACGAGTGGATGGCGATTCTGTCCTCTGATTAGTTTGCGAGCAAATTTTTTTCAGTATCCACCTTCCATTATGAGTCATGAATAGTGTGAGCTTGATCAACATATTTTTCTTGTCGGTAAGGCCAAGAATGGAAGTTCGCTGGTTATGTACCACAGAAATGTCCAATAACGCCTGGCTTCAATTATTGTGCAAGAGATATGGGCCTCATTTGAGCAGGTTTGCTTGATGCGATTTTCCTTGATATCTAGATCCTCCAACAACCAACTTGAGTGCTCATGAGGAGCATCTATATCGGGTGAATTCGGGCCTAGCTCATGTTGATGGTGGTGAACTCCAAGATAGTAAACATGACCTGAATGTCAGAAGGTCTAAGGGTTCGTTCATTCATTCATTTGCAAATGTGAAAGGGATTCTGGAGGTTTGTGACAATCCCACTCGCTCCTTCCTCACGATGCTGAGCTATGGGATGTCAAGCTGGAATGCAGTAACACTTGCTGTAGTAGCATAGTGTATTGATGTCTCTTGGCATTCTTCCATTTTGATAATCAGCTATGGGGTGGCTTAGCAGCGTTTGGCTAAGACGAAACTTGGTAGAGAGCTACAGGGCTTTCATGCAGATCCCCTATGCCAGTACACGGCCAATTCAGCTATGGAATAACACCACCTGCTCATCCTCAATTCTTCTGGTCTGGATTGAAAAATCTCAGGGAAGTAGGCTTCTGTGAGAGTTTGGTGTGAAAACATAGATTGAATTCTTTCCTTTCCCAGTTTAAACACCTCAATCAAAACATTCCGGCGTAGTACCAACTGGTACGCAAGCCGTTAAGCTAACAATACCAAAAGACTATCATGTACAATGGAGCATGATCCATGCTAAACATACTGATGGTCAAGTCCATGATCCAGTATAATGGCCAGGTATAGGATTCAGTCACCATGTGGTTTGGCATTTATGATGAGCCCATTTTAAACAAAGAGTCGATCATTTCGTTGCATCAGTCTTGCTTAAAGTACAGCAGGATTGCGTAAATGTTGAATAAGAGGTTGCGTAAAAATAAGGATGTGATGATTGGGTGGTGTGTATGTTCTCGTAGCAATCACACCATACCATATGTATGCTAATGGAGTGTGTGGAGAGAGAGAGCAAGGGTGAGACTCTACCCAGACCCCTACTCTGGGACAGCGTCGTTGATTAATAGGACATCAACTTGCTGCTCGACCTAAAGTAAGGAAAGAGTGCATGGTGGCATAAACTTGTTTCTTCCTTTAATTCCTAGATTTGGATTGTACGTTAGCATGCACGAGTTGAATGGTCTGGTCGAAAGAGTGGTGCATCTAATTTAGTATAAGCCTTGTGGATCCTTGATTGATTCTAGCCGCACACCGGATAGAGAATCGCTCGACATCTGAACTACATATATTCCCAATAAATTAGGCTGGGGATACAGAGCTGTGCTTTGGTTTCGCCTTTGTCTTGCTTTATTAGAGCTTCTGAGACGGCTTCTCGAACCTATTCCCGATGAAATTCTCACCTGAAAAAACACCGAATGATTCCCCCAGAAATGAACCAAATGATTGGGATTCTGATTTCCTCCTTATTTTGTCCAATCTTGCGTGGTGAGCTTCAATTATATCCTCCAATGATTCATTGCAGTGTCCCCTTGTGTGACTGGCTTGATGCCATTATAAATACTCCACAGTCTCCTTCTCATCTTTATCCTGGTTCAATAATATTATTAGCTGTCCCAGTAAGATATCGTCCGTTGTTCAACTCTTGCCTCGTTTGAATATTGAGTGTCAATTGTCAACTCTATATCAGCTTTGGATCTTTCTTCCACCACCTATACAATGCTCTCTATTGGACAATTAGAAAGAATGAGTATCGACTCTTCCTTCTTATTCAATGCTGACGGATTGTTGTTGGATGAACAGCTGCTCCCATCGTCGAATGATTATCTTCATTCGGACAAGTATATGCAATCGAATGATATGCTGGACTTCAACTTTGTACTTTCTCCACTTGAGACCTGTAGCATCGATTCACTGTCCATGGTCCAGCCCAGTGACTACGAGCTCACCAATGTACCAACTCTTGTACAGACCCCACTTGGTACGTTGCTGCCCCAGCTCCTACCCATACAGAGCAAGGTTGACTGACTTGTATTGTCCCTTCACGATGTTTAGGAAACTCCCAACAGCCCGTGAGAAGTGACGACGCTCAGGAAGGCTGTCTTGACTCAATCCTTGGACTCCCCTATTCAGAATCACCACTTGGAGACCACAAAATCCTCCCATCATTTGCTACAGACAACATACAACACACATCCTTCGCATTCTCAGAATCAAGCACACTAACAAATACCTCTCCACTCTCTGCACCCACCTCATTTCTTATTACCCCCATCTACGAAAATCCTCTTGCAATCGACCCAACCTCCATATGCAGGCCTTGTGACATTTTGGAGTTCAACGATGACTCCTTCACAAAACCGCACAGTGCGACCAGCCCAGTGGAGAAATCCGAGCAATGTAATACTAGCACAACGACCAAGCGTCATAGCATCGATGTAGATCTCTTTCCGTCGAATAAGAAACAAAAAGGGCATACTAGGGAAGGTGATCGTTTCGCTGAATTTGATGTTGGGAATCAGTTCGTATTCGAAGATTTATTCAGCGACCTAGTGACAGCAGATACTGACTGTGGGGAGATTCCAGTGACAGACCATCCCAACGATATCACCGATATGCTGAGTGAGTTCTTAGACACAGAGAGTAGTGAGGGGACACCAGATAAAGAGGATATAGATTCTGATTACACACCCTCTAGTAGCAGGCGCTCAAGCATCTCATCATCATCCACGGAGGATATTGCTGATTCACCCTCGATGAAAGGTACTGCTTGCAGCAAAGCATCCCCATCTAGAGACACGGCCAGAAAGCATCCAAAGCCCCCGGTACCGAAAAATTCTCGGAAAAAGGGTGTTACAGAGAACATGGATACCCCCGAGTCGGACGAATCCATTGCAGTTTACACTTGCGAGTTTCCATCCTGTGGGAAAGCCTTCACTCGTCTATACAATCTCAAATCGCATTACCGTACGCATACTGACGACCGACCCTTTGCTTGCGACAAGTGTGATCAGACATTCAGCCGTAACCATGATTTAAAACGCCACTACAAGATTCATTCCGGTGTGAAGCCATTCAATTGCGATCACTGTGGCAAAAAGTTCTCCAGAATGGACGCGCTGGGCCGGCACCGCGCAAAGAGACCTCAGTGCCGTGAATAGAAAAATCCATACTTTCAATTGTTTATTTTGGTTTTGTATTCTCCCTTCCCTTCCCGTCCACTCCCCTCTGAACACCGACCCACCTCCCAACATTGTTTATTTCCTCAATATAACCGAACCGACTCTTATGTGATATACTTGCAAAATCTCTCAACGATTTCTTTGAACAAACGCCAACACCCACACAATATCTGTCCAAAATGTCCTCATCCTTGTCGTATTCACATTACCACAAATCCCTTACTTTCGAATTAAATGAAGGTAACATACGTTCCCCGGTGTCGGGGACCTGTTTGACTACGAGATGACCCGTACTATATCGCTTGCCATCGCTTGATCATAATCTGAAATGGAACTTCCGCTGCCACTACTTCTCATTGATTGGCTGCCTAGTGGTGGATTCCTTGGAGTGGGTACTTGACGGATTTGAGTCATTTGAAACGAGCCAATCTAACCAAGCCTAGTTAGCCAGAGTCATTTCACTCCAGCATCTGCAGCAGCAGCAGCAAATGAGCCATGGGAGGATTTGATGGACCCCACTAGAGACGGCATCTTCATACCTCCGTCCGCCCAAAACCGGCTCCATCAGTGCTCATTAAATTGACAATTTGACCGTCATTTGGATGCTTGTCTGACTGGATGATCGACACTTCATTTCGGTCACCATCCACTTTTCTGTATGGAACTCAATGCTGGAGTTGAGTAGAGTCTATTCACGTGAGATTGGGATGGCAACTGGTTTTCCGCCCCATTATGATGAAGCTCTCCGGCTACACATGTACTCCATTGTAGAAAGGGATGAAACATAAAGAATGGTTAGGTCTTCCTAACGTAGTTACACAGCAACTCATTAGGACCTACGAGAAACAACGAATCCAATCGAAAAGAATCCCCACTATACATTGAAATGGGCTTTCTGAATCAAACACACATTCATTCCATCTGCACCTCACCTGTTGACTCAATAGTCGTTCATTGAGATCAGCTCATGGATAACCGGTTCTTATAGGCAGGGGTGGACTTGACGTGATGGAGGGATAGGCCATTATGCAATCCATCATCTCTATGGCCTACACTGCTTCCTATCTTGTATGGGCATCTCCATGGACTGATACATTACTGTTGACAGTTGATCCACATAAAGATAAACACCGATCCTCTCCTTTGGGGCCATGTTTTACACGGCCTTGAGTGACGTGTTCACTGCTGGATGCCGTTCCATCCAGCATTTATTATCTTCAAGTTCGTATTTAGATGATGAGTAGTCCCAGGCTAGTTGGTATGCAACTTGGCACTACAACAGGTATCCACTGCAGGAAACGCCAGACAACAGTAGTATACATACTCCATGTATTGGCCAATAGGCGCCACAATGGTTGGAACTTTCCCATGACTACTGAGGCCTATGCTTTTGATAAATATACTCAGCAGACACGATGGATGTCAGGTTGGTGTCACATTCAAGATAGCCCACCAATGGGTATCTCTGGAGGATTGATGCCATCTAATTCGAGTCTCGTTACCATCATCCACCGTCTAATATGTCACAGCGATTATGTAGTGAACAGTTGGTTACTTTCTGTTTAATAATATGGGCCTTGTTTAGCTCACCTAATCCTAACCTAGAAAAGACCCGATCGTCCAAGTAACACAATGGCTGCGATCATCGGTCACACCTTGACTCGGTAAGAGTATCAAACTGGCCTCCAACTAGTTTTAAAATCCCAACACTCCGTCACCATCATTGGGGTTTCATACCCATTGCCAACCCTCCAGCGTTCCAACAGTCAAACATATTGTATGAAAGACGGTCTACTGGTGGTAGAATTAGGCTTTCACAACGGGTGCATCATCGGAGGAAGATTTCCAAACTCCACTTCTGCTTCCAACAGAATCCTGATTTCTAGTTAATATATCCAGATCCGCAAGCGTATCGAATCAAGTAGCATTGAGAACTGATCACCAACGATCATTGGCTCATTTGGAGGTAACCAATGGAAGGGTTTCAGGATCATTCCATAATTCCAACGAGATCAACAATGAAGTCAAACCCCCATTGGCCAGAATTGTTATGATCCTCGACAATTATTTATTGATGAGCAAGAGTAACACTGTCTGTTTACCGACCATTCCTCTCACGCATCCTGTAGGTTCTTCGTGCTTCCTTCAACACCAGAGACGTAGACATTTGACCGTTTATTGTTCCCATCAATAGCCACTTCAATCAAGAAATACCCCTAGTCTCTACATGGCTGATCCCTTCAATAACCCGAAGTTTAATTTGGAAGATTCGTATGGCGGGTCTCCGATGCTCTCCGTCGATGGCTTCCAAGAGTATGAAGAAAGTAGCTCCAACCTCTCTCCAAGATACCCCCGTCCAGAGTCACCGATGGTAAGAGCCTCAGAGGAGTCAAATACAGATCGCATGTCTTGTGAGAGCAATATTCCTCTGGTGTCCCACCATGTGGCTTCTACGATTGAGGATCTGTACGACAACAGAAATGCGCCACCACCTAATGCTAGAAGGTACCAGCAGTTCATGGAGGAAAGGAAGCAAAACATGCGTTACGTAGAGCTCACATCTGGAAACCTGGTTTTGGACTGCCCAGTGCCAGATAAGGTGATACAAAACGTCCCATTCACGGATCACGAGGAATTCACGCACATGCGCTATACCGCTGCCACTTGCGACCCCAACGACTTCTTGAAAGAGAGATATACCTTGAGACCGGCCCTCTACGGAAGATCCACTGAGTTGTTCATCGTCATGACTATGTATAATGAGAGCGAAGAACTATTTATCAAGACGTTCACCGGGGTGTTAAAGAACATTCATCATCTATGCAAACGCTCCAAATCCCGTGTGTGGGGCAACAACGGATGGCAGAAAGTGGTGGTCTGTATTGTCTCGGATGGTCGAGCCAAAATCCACCCACGGGTTCTACAAGTCCTTGGTTTGATGGGGGTCTATCAAGACGGCATCAGTCAGGGCTCTGTAAACGGGAAACCGGTGACTGCACACATATACGAATTCTCTACGCAGAAGTATGTTGACGGGGAGTTCAACGTTCACAGTATCAAGGAAAACAATATGGACCCCATTCAGATTCTCTTCTGCCTAAAGGAGAAAAATGCCAAGAAACTCAATTCCCATCGTTGGTTTTTCAACGCCTTCGCCCCACTCCTAAACCCAAATGTGTGCGTTCTCTTGGATGTTGGGACCAAGCCTAGTGGAACATCTATCTACCACTTATGGAAAGCCTTTGATCGGAACCCAAACTTGGGTGGTGCATGTGGTGAGATCTGTGTCGAATTGGGTCCGAAATGGAAGAATTTGTTGAACCCACTCATCGCTGCGCAAAACTTCGAGTACAAGATGAGTAATATCCTGGATAAACCTCTGGAAAGTGTCTTTGGGTACATAAGTGTTCTCCCCGGCGCCTTCTCCGCTTACAGATATGCAGCCTTGAAGAACTCGGCGCCTGGTGTTGGACCACTTGCCTCCTATTTCAAGGGGGAGGCGATGCACGGCCCCAATGCTACTGGTGGCATCTTCGAGGCAAATATGTATCTTGCGGAAGATCGTATCCTGTGCTTCGAGTTGGTCGCCAAGAAAAACTGTAAATGGATTTTGAAGTATGTTAAGTCGGCGAAAGCCGAGACGGATGCGCCAGACTCTTGGCCAGAGTTCATTTCACAGCGTCGTCGTTGGTTGAACGGTTCCCTCTTCGCCGCGTTCTTTGCCATGGCCCACTGGTTCCAAATCTTCAAGACAGAACACGGAAGCGGCCGCAAGTTTTTGTTCATGGTTGAATTCGTCTACAGCACCATCTCTCTTATGTTTAGTTGGTTCTCCGTTGGCAATTTCTACCTCATCTTCTACTTCATCTCCAACAACTCCATCCCCAGGAATGATAAGGGCGATATCATTAAGGGCCGAGACCCAGGTCAAATAGATCCTTTCTTTGGAGCGTCTTGGCTAATCTACCCTATAGTTCGTGATTTGTTCTGTATTGGAATTATTGTGCAGTTTATCCTGGCACTTGGAAACCGTCCTCAAGGATCGCGATCGATTTACATACTCTGCGTTTATCTTTTTGCCTTCGTCATGTTTATCATCACCTATACCATTGTTTTCAACCTCGTAGTGTACTTCAAGGATCCCGCGCATATGTCGTTA
Source organism: Basidiobolus meristosporus CBS 931.73 (assembly GCA_002104905.1). Lineage (NCBI taxonomy): Eukaryota > Fungi > Basidiobolomycota > Basidiobolomycetes > Basidiobolales > Basidiobolaceae > Basidiobolus > Basidiobolus meristosporus. Next base: position 4,189 of record MCFE01000034.1, on the reverse strand, counting down.
TTAGATTCTAGTCCTTTCACCTCGCAGACTACGAACATCTTTATCGCCATTGCCTCCACTTATGGGCTCTACATCGTCTCGTCCTTCCTGTATCTGCAGCCGTGGCACATATTTACCAGTTTCATCCAGTTCATATTCATCTTTCCCTCGTTCATCAACATTCTGATGGTGTACTCATTCTGCAACACACATGATGTATCGTGGGGTACCAAAGGAGACAACAAGGTAGAAACACAGCCTGCAAGCCATGGTAATGTCACCTCCACTACCAATAACCAGGGTGTGGAGGTGGCCCAGGTCGAAGTGCCAACGGAAAAGACGGACATCAACGCAATCTACGATTGTCTGGAGAGTGAGCTACGAATCCGGCCGGAACCTAAAAAAGAGGAAATCGATCCTTCCACCAAGAAAGAAGACTACTACAAACTATTCCGTACTCGAGTCGTCTTGCTATGGATCATTTCCAACGCAATCCTAATGATCGGAGTCATCTCAGGAGATGGCAACGGGGATGGTTATTTGGCGTTTATCTTCTGGTCCGTGGCTATCCTCTCGTTGATCAAATTCACTGGCTGTGTCAGTTATCTCGTACTACGCCTAATTTTCGGATAGAAGGACTAGTCATCATCTGGGCAACCACTGTATAGCTTCCCTAATAGCTCTTGATCACCTAAGATTTCACCCCGCCCTTCCCACACCTAGAATGGCCATTTTCCATTTGGATTCTTCTGTTCCCATGTTTTGAAAACGATAACACACAGTTGCCACGAACTGTACATAATAAAACCAAGAAAGAGCAACCCTCCCCTTCCAAAAAGCAGCATCATACGGCCGTTTATTTAGCGGGGGGAGATCGAGTGTATGGTTTACAAAAGACCATCTTGTTCCGACTGGTGATGCTCATGAAATCCTTCTTGACGGTGGTATGAGGGGACTGCTTTTCTATTGGGTATTGAACGAACTCTTCATATTGGTTCACACTGCCCCATCCATTAAGTCGACAGCGGGGATTCTCATGTCCAAATACCCAACATGGAACCACGGCGAAAGGTTTAACAAATTCTATAGCGGTATTTACAATCGGCACGGTGGCTGGAAATGAGATGTCAATGAGCCTGAGTGGTTGACTTACGAGTTCATGGGGGGGGGGGGTTACCTTGATCAGGATGCATTCCTATTATGATGCTGCAGCCTTGAACCAAGTCCCGATGCGATTCGATCAAGTTCGAATCCAAGATGCCTAGTATCTGTTTACACTTCTCCGTGAGATGAGTCTTGCTACTTGAGAAACTTCCGCTGAGCCTTGCTTATTTTCATCTCTCTGGGCTCTACCAAAGAGGTTCGGATGACACGCTTGGTATGCAACTCAAACGAGATATTGTCTCTTCCGCCCGCCACGTCCAGCACCCCTTGACCGGAATTCAGGTATTCCATTGAAAAGGTCCGAATCAACAGTCGACAAGGTGTTTTGCCCGGAGTCTATGGGATTGTTTTTCCTCGTTGGAGTGTGGATCCTCCTCGGAGAGATTCAATTTACGTCTTCTTTGGACCCGCTAAGGTCGAGTGGAAGGGAAATGACCGTTATATAAGAAGTCGAAAGCGGAAGTGTTCCTCACAGACGGCTCACCCCAGCCACCCACTCCTTACGAAGCCTGGAAAGTTCTTCGGAATTCGTGGGAAGATTATGTGGGCAATGTAAAACCTCGCAATGGCCAGTATTTACCCAATATTTACATTCATTATCCGCCGATACAACCGGCGCTTCGTCCTTTTGAGAGGGTCGTTTCTCTTTTCGTCCCCAAAAGACCCGCTCGGGAAGTAGGCAATGTGTCTTAGAAGTCCAGTTCGAGAGGACCGAGATTCCCTTCACATGAACCAGTTGAGAAGGGTGTATTGACTCGGAAGAAATACTCAACCCCCTCAAAGGTGCCGAGGAGTTTCATCGTATCCCCAAGTTTAAACGTTCTCCATAACAAACCAACCTCCTCCAAACTAACTTCGTCGTACCGAGCGATGCACTCGATCTTTTCGCAACACGGCGCGTCCACTTCCCCTTGATAAGTCGTAGACCGAAGAAGAATAATTTTTTGGTGTTTAGGTGAAGTTACTCTACATTGCTGAAAGCAGTGACTTCTCAAGTGGCAGCTCTCGACATTTAATTAACCAAGTTGGTTTCTATATAACCAACCAACAAAATCACAAAATAAACATCCACAATTTGTAGATGAACAACTAAACATTTTATTAATAGGTTATACTAGCTATTTCCTCGAGAGTTGAGTCTTACCTTGCTTGTGGCCAAGCCTGCGAAGCCGACGAGCGGGGTTGGTGGTTCGATTCCACTCCAGGGTATATCCTGAAAAAAATCGGGTAGAGATGAGAATTTCGTATGTGAATACTTTCAAAAATCCATGATCATTTACACACACTGAAAATCCTGAACCCACCGCACTCACCTTTTTCCACCCCATGACTAACCACGCCGGCACCCGGGAGTCGCTCGAAACCCGAGGGAGCCCCAATATAATCCTTTTGCGTGGGTGGTTGGTACCTTAAAGGGAAAATCGGCTCCCTCGGATTCGGAAACCCACGTCAGGGGGGGGGGGTAGCCTGGGGACATGGTTGGCCCTTCCTGACCACTTACGGGTTTTACCCATATATGAACGTTGACCAAATCGATGGCCGCCCCCACTGGGTAGTCGAGTGAAGTCGGTGGTGGATCATAAACAGGGTAGCAGCCGGAAACGTTCAGGGATCTACCGTGAGGGGTGGTTGAGTATGAATGCTTTCTACCTTGAAAGTAGGATTTAATCGGAACAAACATTGCCATTCATGGTTACTTTGGTATGGACCGAAAGTGCTGATACATGAGCAGGAGGTAATAGTGGGCGGGTGGGGTGGAATAGAAAGTGGCAAAATTATGGTGGCTAGACAGCCGGAGGGAGATCGCCGCATTGAAATCCCCCGGGGAGGTGGGTGGTGACGATTTTGAAGGAGCTCCATAATAACATCGGTCCGTGAGGGGATAAGTGGAAAATTACATTAAAGTTAATCAGCCAGGAGAGGAGGGGGAGGGGGTTCTTTGCGCACACGTTAGGCTCGTTTAGACGAGGGTTCGCTGGATTGTGAAACGTACAAACTACACGGGATCCTAAATTACAACATCGGGGAGAATATATCGGGAAGCGGGATTAGTGAACAGTGATTTGGAGGGTGGTGGGTTTTTGATAAAGGTATTTACAAAATAGCTGGGTTGCGTTTCCAATGTTAAACGTGTGGAGGCCGTGTTGGCCTGACTCCACTCGGAAGATTATGATCGAAACGGGTCGTCCGTGAATACTATACAGTGGTCGGATGTATGTAGGGTTTGCGGATACCCGATCATACTTGATAATCACTACTATTGCTGTTGTTGGTGTGGGGAAGAGAGTAAGACGTTGGATATCATTCATCGCACAATTTAGCTGGTCGAGCTCAAAGCCACTTGACATTCCTTGGTGAGGTCTTTCAGGCGCAGGATATATTCCCGTTTCTTTCGCAGCATCGCCTGGAATCGACGTCTCTCCTCTTCTTGTGAGATGCTCTCTGCTGCCGCCGAATTGACCCTCTCCAAAATGTCCATCTCCTTGCGCAGTTGTGACAGGATGGTCAGCTTTTGCTGTAGCATGTTGGTACGATTATTCCCCTTGCTGTCAAACCTAGGAAGTCCAGCTAGTCCCATGTTTGAAGGGTTGGAGACCGATCGAGCTCCAGGAGATCTACTCATTAACGTGGCGGAGGAAGCAATTTTACGTAACGAACGAATTTCTGGCGAAGCGCTGACCGACCGGACTTGGTGTTTGCGCTCATTACCTTGAAGAGGAATGGGGATCTTCTTACTTCCGGTCAGAATGGGCGAATTGCTGGATGTTTGAGGCCGACGATGGATCGCTCTTGGAGTGGCCGGCTTAGCACTCCCACCAAGAGAATATGCTCTACGACGCACGTGCTCACCCGTTTCATTCGTAGAAATGGTAGGGGTGGAATGTTTACGATCGGAAAACAATAGAACTGGGCTAGAAGGGGTTTTGGCAAGCGCGCGGAGATCTGGACATGATGTACGAGTTTTCTATCAACGGTTGTGGAATATCAATATCAATCATCATAGTGAATACATAAAAGTTAAAGTGTACCTTGATAGCTGGCTGTG